>RJWT010050461.1:0-10838 GCA_004365215.1 Cuniculus paca
GAAAGGGCCCGTGTGGAGGTCGGGGAGGCTCTGGCTGCACCCTCAGACCTCGCGGGTTGGTATCTGGATTCCATCTTCTGTCTTAACTTTGTGTTTCTGGGCTAAGTTGCTCAAATTCACGAAGCCTCAGGCTTTTGTACTGCAGGATGGGGAAAATAATCGGACCTCCTAACTGGGTGGTTTGGAGAATTAAGTGAGTCAATGCAAGGAAAGTGCTGCGCACAGTGCCTGGCACTTAGTAACAGCACCATGAAGTGATTTCTGTCCACCTGAGCCTAGACAATGACCGTATTGAAGTCATTGCATCGTCATGTAGAATTACATAAGATGGCACAGAGCAGAGCACACAGAGGGCATCCCTCAGATGCCCTTGAGCCCAGGGCAAGGCCATGGCCCCTGTCCTCACCATGGTTCCAAGCGTGAGTTAGTTTGATTAGAAAGAACGAGTAGGGTAATGGGCTGCAGTGGAGTTGTTCTCAAAGGGGAGACAGCGCAGTGAAAACAAAGCCGTGAAAAACAGTGCAAATCAAGAACACAGTTTCATTCCCTGCAAGGTCAATTAGACCCTATTTGTCTCCCCCTGGTGGCCATCACGAGCAAGCACCACTCCCTTCTTGAGAAAGATGTAGGCAGCTTCTCCGAGAACAGCCGCGGTCGCTCGCTGGAGGATCCTGGCCAGGTCGTGCTTCGGCAGTGATTCAGCCCTGCAGAATGATTCATGAGCTGTCTCAACAGCCGTGACTTGCTCTTCGTGACATTTCCTGAGGAATAAATAACAAACAATGGCAAAGAAACAGCCTAGGAACCGGAGCGCTGATGTAGCATCCACCCACCCAGATCCTCTGCAGCGCAGCCTTCGACCCCTCTGTCGGGGCGTTCTCAGACATCCTCTCTTTTCTGGTGCCGTTTTGGGCAGTGCGTTGGGCGCTGTTCTGGACTCTGCACACTTCGTTCAATCCCTCAGTTGCATGGCTCCATTCTAAGGAGCTGATGCTAAATTTTTTGGTGAGGAAACTGAGGCACGGTGAGGCTGTGTGACTTGCCCAAGGTGAATGACTCATAGGTGACGGAGCCAACTTCCTGGCACCAGCTGCCCCCTGTGGGTCAGCCTCACAGTCGCATGCATGTAATCTCGGGCCACCGCCCAGTGTGACGGGTATCGGGGATCTAGGACACCATTCTCACACCTTACCAACCATAAACCCCACTTGGCAAAGTGACTTTAACAGCACATTGTTGAGCCTTTGCTCAGCTACTCCGCCCCACTGGGCTGGGCTGGAGCCCAGGAGTCTGCACAGCACCGGTTTGGGGACTGAGTCCTCTTCTTGCTGGTTATGGGTCCCGGGTGAATCCCTTCCATGTCCCGAGTACCATTCCCGTGGCTGCGCAGTGGGTCGCCTGAGGCCGATCTCATCTGGGTTTTGTCAGGACAGAGTGAGCGGTGGTGGCTGTGCCTGGGCCCTTGTATCCTCACAGTCCCCTTTATCACCCACGTCTACTGCACAAGGCAGCATAAAGTGACAGCGAGTGTCCTTTGCCATCTGTGCCAGGCCAAAATGGGACTTTGGGGTCAGGACAGCCACCTTGTCCTCAGACATGGGGCAAGGCCAAGAGCGACGCTAACGGAGCACAAGCCCGGCATGATTCCTCCCAAGGAGGAGGAATCTGGTGACAGCCGTCTGGTGACAGTGGCCCTTCCTGTGTGGGCAGGGTGAGCCCGTGTTGGACCTCGCTGGAGAAGGATGGGTTTCGTCCCTCCAGGGACCACCCTTCCTGTAGCCTAGGCTATTTCTATGTGGGGCTCGCCGAGTTCCAGCCAGGACAGGGGCTGCGTGTAAGCAGAGTCAGCAGATGCAATCTGCGGCCTGGATTTGGGGAAGTGGGCTCCCTGGCAGCAGGGAGAGGCTGGGAATGGCTCTTGGGGGCTGCATGGCTCTGTCCAGGCTCCACAGAAGGGGCTGCTTCGGTTGCAAAGCAGAAGGAAGGCCAGGGCTGGCCTGGAGGGCTCTGTGGAGGTTCCATTCGACCCCTTGGGGTCCTCTAGCTGTGGGATGAAGGCTGTCTCAGAGCTGGCTTTTGTGTTATCTACAGAATCACTTCTCTTTTGCCTAACCCACATCTCTCTGTTCCTGCTTTGAGCATGTTGATATTTTCTCACTTTCTGTGTATAAAGCCCGTCTGTCCTATTACTCACTGCCTGTGACCTGAAATGCAGAAGCGGTCCTCATTCAAAACCACCACAGTGTTTCCATGTCATCCTCTGAGTCACCAAGAGAGTGAAACCTGGGAAGGCTGGCAGGGTTCACCTGGAGTGTCCCCACCCCCAAGTGTCACTCTGTGGCCTCTGCCAGGGCAACCTCACCTCTGCTCCCCATGAGCTTGCTCCCTCTCTGCATAACCTATTTGTTCTGTAAGACCAAGTTCAAAGATCTGCTCTGAGAAACCGTTCCTGCTTCCTGCTGCAGCCCCTTTCCAGCATACTTGTTATGGTTTAGAGCTAAAACATCCTCTCAAAATGTCCCACTCTCAGCACTTGGCTGGTCTGCTGAATTTATAGCTGGCTGTGCTGCTTGGATGTAGGGTCTGGTCAGAAGAGGCTCGCTATGGGGCATGACCTGGAAAGGTATGTTCTCATCCCTGGCTTCTCTTCGCTCTTTCTCAGCTTTCTGGCTGCCATGGGTTGAACAGCTTCTCTCTGCCATGCTGTTTCTGACTTGGAGCCAGCTGACCATGGACTGACCCCTCTGAAACACTTGAGCTAGAAAAATCTTTCCTCAAGTTGTGTTGGTACTTTGTCCCAGGGACAAGAAAGCCGAGTAATCCAATGCCCACCTCTCTATATTTTCTTGTTCATAGCACTTCAAAGTTCTCTGTGCAGCATAGATCCCAAGAGTTGTTGCTGTTTGTCTCCTACCAGACTGTAAGATATTCGAGGGCAGGGACCATGTCTTGACTCCCGTGTAACTAGAGCATCTGGCACATGATACTTTGGAAACGTGTTTTGTATGAGTCATATATGAAGTGGTTAGATTTCTATCATGGATCCTACCATGCACACATGTTCCATTCCCACCAGTTCAACTGATGGAAGATTCTGCTCTGTAATCACCTTAACAGAAGTTTCCGCAGTCTCTCCTTGAGTGTTGTTTGCAGTGGGAATTAACTCTCATTTGTCTATCCTATGCCACTGTTAAAGCACTGCTCTGTCATAACACTTGTAAAGATAGCAAGCTATACATCAGAATTGGGTTCTGTTGTAGATGACAGAAAACTCAAAACGACAATGGCTTAAGTAGATATTTATTCATCTCTCATGTATATCTCCACAGGCGGTTTAATCTAAGGATGCTATGATCGTTCTGCTCCACACTGTCCTCAGGGGCTTGGGCCATTCTAATCTTCCTCTTACTCTGTATAGAGGTAGCCACGTTCTTATGAGCTGGGATGGAATTTCTCTAGTCATATGTACATTGACAATAGCATGGAGGAAGGTGGACAGCAGAGACAGAGGGAGTAGGCCAACTCCCAGAATTCACCAGAATCTACCACATGATACTTTGTTTATATCCTGGTGGTGGAATGTACTCATGTGATCATATCTACATACAATGAAGTTTGGGAAATGTAGTTTTTATTCTGAGAAGCCATAGTCCTAGCTATGGAAGAAATGAAAAATGAAATAGACAAATATTAGTATTGTTATGGCTTGTATCTAGATGCCCCCTCAAAGCCTCACACAGTCATAATTTTGACTTTTTCAGAGGTGACAGGGTCTAGAATGTGTGATGCTGGGGTACGGGTGTGTGGTTACTAAACCAGTCCACTGATTGGTTTGGCAAGTCTTAATCCCAGTAGCCTAGACAGAATATAAAAGGGACAGAAAGAAGTTGCTAAGATCCCTTGCTTGACTTGCTACCTTCTACCGACCATGGACTGTTTCTTCTCTGCCATGTCCTTCTGCCAAGCCACCCTGCCTTGTAACCAGCTGGTTATGAACTGAAATATCTATACTCTGTGAGTCAAATAGACCTTTCCTCCTTTAACTTTGGGTGGTGCATATTTTGTCTCAGCAACAAGAAAGTAACTAAGACAAATATTCTCTGCTACAATATTTGCTTAGTGCTTTATACATCATTTGCATATCTGTTGCCTGGGCTGATACTCATAGTAGACTATGTAAGTAGCTTGTTCAAAAACACACAAGGGAAGTATCAGAGTCAGAAAAGCTGAGAACTGTTTTGATGCAATACTCTTCCTATTTCACCATGCTACTTTCCACAGTAAGAGGAAGTTGCCTTCTTTGCAACTACTCACTGGACCTATTGGATCAGCTAGAGAGAAATGGGAAGAGCACAGACCTTTTTTTGGGTAGTAAGTGCCCCAAGCATATGACTACGGTGTATTCTGAATATGCTGCTATTTGATGGCCCTCTGGAACACAAGAATACTCAATAAATCTTAAATCAATAAATCATGATGGTGTACCTATGTTTAAGTCGAGCAATGTATTTCCCATAGAATATCACAGCTAATCTTCACATCTTTGTAGCTTCCAACTAGCCTCACAGTACGGAAGAATGTGCAGTTCACATACCCGAATGTTTAGAAAGGCTTTTTCTCTATATTTACTTTGTTTTATTGTTTATTTTCCATTTTTGTGTTTGAGACGGATCTTGCTAAGTTGGCCAGGCTGCCCTCAAACTCACAATCTGCTTGCCCCAACCTCCCAAGTACCTGGGACTACATGTGTCCCCCACTACGGCTCTGGTTTTACTACTTGATGGAGCGCTTCCCAGCGTGATGTACTTTTAGCCATTCCCGAACTTTCCAAAGCTTGAGATTATCATCCTTCTTTTACAGGTGAGGAAACTAAAGTCTAAAGAGGTTTAGTAACTTTCAGTAAAGGGTGGAGCTGTGTCCAGACTTACTTGCCTGGCTCTAAATATTGTGATTGTGGGATTCCTCCCTCCCTGATCTCTTTTTAGAGATCGATGTGTGCAAAGTGCATTTTGGGAGTCACCAGGAATGCTTGAGAGGTCTGATTCCCGCTATTCTTGGAGACTGAGGACTCTGCTAACTCTGCAGTAGTACAACTGGTACTATGCAGTGCGTGTGTGTGTGTCTGTGTGCGTGTGTATATATACCAGCATACACAAGTCCAAAGAGTGTGGCTTGCCTCGAAACAGGTGTCTCACCAGTTTGTCACCCCAGTGAGGACTAGGGAGCCAGAAGGTGCAAGAGATGCAAAGGAGAACATGAGTAGAATAGGAGAGGGGCCCTGTGTACTTGAAATACACCTGTCTCCTTTTGCGTGATTTATTGTACATCGCGGGTACGGAATAGAAACTCAAATCTTGGTTGTGCTACATACATCCTGGGAAAGTCACTTCCCTTCTCTGTGCATTCGTTAACAAATCTGTAATGGGCAGAAAGCAACAGTACCCAACACATGGTTGTGTTGAGGATTTGAAGTGATTATATGTAACAGTCTTGCCAAGTACTATAACATTCCTGATGAATATTTTAGAATAATTAATTGTACTACAGTAGTTAAGACACTTAGCAGAAGAACGTGGTGTTTACGTGGTATTTTAAATATTTAAAATGCATCATTATTTTGTTTTTATTACCAATAATTTTTTATTGTATATTCAAGGCTGAGGTTGTAGAAATCAATGTGGGTATTTCTCATTTTTACCAGTAGGTGGCACTCATGTTGTGTTTAAATTTTGAAAAAAAATCGAAAAATCCATACATATTCATATTTTCTATTTTTACCACACAGAGCAAGAAAAAATTTTTTAAAAAGGCCATTGTCTGTGCCATGGGGAGATAATTAGGGTATGTAAAACAGCTGATACAGTAATTAATAAGAGCAGCGACTCGTGTGTCTAGAAAGGTTTTACTGCAGAACCACGGGAGAGTAATTGACCTCACTGGCTTGGGAAAAAAATCCCGAGTTCACACGCAGCAGGGAAAGACTGTGTTCTTCCCCAGGTGGATTCAGAACCAAACCAGGAAATCCTGAGCTGTGCTTCTGAGGCAGGCCTTTGAAGACATCAGTTCCGTAAGGGCGGGGCTCCAGGGTCTGCTGTCACCCTCATTCCCAGGTCTCAGGTAAAGGCCTGTGGAGTGAATGAATGAGCACCACGGCACAGGCAGAGTCTGGAAGCCCAGGCCTTGGTTTCCTTACCAACCCTGGATAGCTCTGGAGATTCCAGGGACCAACACATCCCTCCCATCTTGCTTGGGTGCTGTTTGCCCTTTATATGAAATGAGCTTGGGTGGATTCTGTGTGGAGGTACCACCTGTTGGGAGGAGAGCAGTGCTCGTGGGCAGGGGCAGTCAAGACCAGCCTCTCTGGATGGAGACTCTGCAGGAGCCTCTAGGGGTGGGAGCGCAGGGCATGGGGACCAGTGCCTGGCTTCTGGTCCCTCTGGGACTGGTCGCATCACCAACAGATTCCTGCATCTGGAGTGGCTCTCTTAAGACGGGGTCCTTTGTATGGGAGGTGGGGCGGCAGGGTCCTCAAGAACCTTGGAGAAAGAAACACATTCTAGGTGCTAAGTCTGTCACATGAGATAGAGGCAGAAAGCAAAGGACTGTGTGTGTGGGATGGTTCCTGTCATTTGGATCTTCTCTCTAATGTATTGCACATCTGATTCGCTTTCTACATCAATTTGGGTCCCTCAGAGAGTCCCTAACTCTTGCTGGGTACGGCAGATGGTGGCCACGGAGGAGCTGCAGAGCTTAGATCTCCTCAGGAGATTGTGCTGGGGGCACAGCGCTAACTGACAGCTGGCCACCCCCGAGTTCTGAAACTGCACTCCCCTGGCTGCTCCCAGCTGGTGACCGAGCGTGGCAGGTGTCCCGTCCACCGGAGACCCTCCAGGAGCAGTGCTGGTGTGGGCCTCCCTCTGTCCGGGTTGAACCCTCCTCAGGACTGCAGCCTGGGCCTCTTCCTCCCTGGTCTTTCTTCTCATCTCCTATCAGGGCCTGCATTCCTGTCTGAGGGCTCTTCTGTCCCCTCGGCTCCTTCTCCCGTGTCCTCCACTGGGAGTGTCCATGTAACCCTGTCTCCTTGTCACTGCCTGAAAAACCTCGGAAGGCACTGGCTACTGTGGGATCAAGTCCTGGTCTCTGGGTTTGGTCCGTTGTCTGTCTTGTGTGACGTGTGGGTTAGTGCTCCTCTTCATTGGTGTTCAGAAAGTAAAAATAGTGTTCCAAGCATCCATAGTTAAACAAAAAGGGATTTACAATTTGACCCAAGCATCCAGGTCGCAGGAAGGGTGTCTGGTCACCACTGCTAGGATCTATGTGAGGCAGCTTTTGCTTGGTGATGCTAAGTTCAGACCTGGAAGGCCGGGGTTAATGTGAGTGTTTCTCACTCACATTCTGTGCTAGCTGTCATCATTGCAGGGTCCAGGCTGAAGGAGTGGCCCTACTAGGCACATGCCCATCTTATGACAAAAGGAAAAGAACGGCAGCAACGCAGTGAGTAAGACCTTGCCAGTATTGCTAGAGGTTCTCCTGGGGTGGCACAGGTCACAGAGTCAGCCCAGATGGCAATCAATAGAGAACTGGACTCCTCCTCCTGAGGAAGTGTCCACTGCAAGTTACCTAAGTGTCAGTTGGAATGGATCATCCTCTCACCTGCAGGATGGCGAACAGCAAGGAGCGATAATACAATGTGCAGTTGAGACTTATTTTTTTTTATGGATTCTCTACTTGCAGATTTGTCTATTTGCTAAAACTCATCTGTAATCTGAAAATCAATACTCATTTACTTTCCTGGTCATTTACATACTTGCACAGAACAGTGAAAATTTGACTTTTCCCATGTGCACATTCCCCACTGAGGATGAACAAGCAAAACTCAGTCTCTTTGCTTAGCGCGTGCGTAGAGATGAGCAGAGGATGGAGACCGCAGAGGTCGTGCAGTACAGTATGGGCCGCTGGATGGGTGTGGGTTCCGGCTGTCCACCCGTTAACGTGCTGACCTGAGGAAAATCACTGATTCCTTCCTGACCTTGTTCCTGTTTTACACAATAAAGAAACTAGAATCCAGGAGGATGTCATTTTTAGAATTGAAGGTTATGATCCTTGTGAGATATGTAAGTCTGTTTATTTGTCAAGTTTGTATTGCTATAAGGATATGCCAGAGGCAGCTAACTTGTGCAGAGTAAAGGTTTATTTAGCTCATGACTCCAGAGGTTCTGGTCCAAGATTGGGTGGCTCCATTGCTTTGGGCATCTGGTGAGTTTGCTGGATGGCAGTGGTGGAGAGAATGCTCAGAGGAAATTGCTCCCATCGTGAGACAGGAAGCAGAGAAAATCTAAAAGATGGGTGAGGGTCCTACAGTTTCTTATGAGGATATGCCTCCAGTGATGTAGGGATTTCCCACTAAGCCTCAACCCTTAAAATCTTAGTATCTCCAGTAGCACCCCACTAGGGATCAAGCCTAGGCAAATAGACCTTTGGTCATCCAAACTATAATATGTATCTCTGCCTCTGTCTCTCCAAAGATACAGCTATGTGTGCATACAGACATAGATGTGTGTGTGCTTGTCTTATCTATATGGACATGGGTGTGTATTCATGTGTGTGCATTTCCTCTAGGAACAAAGGTTCAGCATTTGCTCATTCAGTATTTATAATGACTTTGTAGAACATTGCTCCCATGAATAGTGAGAATCAACTGTGTCTTGGGCTCACCAGAGAGCCCCAGAAAGAGCAGTTCTCTCCATCACCAGTGACCCAATGGAGAAATAACACAAAAGCCTAAGTTATGAGGAACAAAAGCTCCCTTTGCTATTGTGAGGATCAGTGGAGTCTGTAGTCCAGGGCTGCGGTGGGCTCACTAGTCCCTACCCACAGTCTAGTCTTGTGGACGTTTTGTTCAGCAGAGCAGATGCACTCTCTCAAGTCACCGCTGCCAGAGGAAAGGGGAAGAAAAAGGGCCAGTGATCCTAACTCAGCACTTTCAATGGATGACTCCTCTCTGTGGAAAGTTGGACCAAAGATTATTGCACAAAGTCCAGGAAGAACATTCTGGCAAAGAGCCGGAGCTGTTTGGGGAAGAATTGCCCCTCGAGGACAGCTGTGCAGGTGAGGAGCTTCCCCATCCCCCACAGCAGGGCAGGTGCAAACGGCAGAGGGCTTTGTGGGCGAGTTCCAGCTTCCTTTCTGTCCTTGCTGAGGGCTAACTGCTGTTCTGGTCTCTGATCTCCAACGTGCAATCAAGAAAGGAGAATCACAGTCCTGTGTCTTTCTCTGGCTAGTTTTCCCTTATAGATTGTGTAAAATTGTGCGCCTAGGGCTGCAAATAAAAATCACCCCTGGCTACTTAGTGCTCAGCCAACCTGTGACAGAGCTGTCCCCTCAGTGGTTTGATGGAAGAAGGGGTGACACCAGGTGTTGATTAGACCTCAGGCCACAGGGAAAGCTGACATTGGCTTTGCCACCATCGCCTCAGCAGGCATCGTGTGCCAGCAGGTAAGTGGAGCACGAAGACTGACAAGTGCCATCCAAAGAGTAGGCAGGGGAACAATTGATCTTTGTTCTTTATCTTGTTCTCAGAGATCTTGGTAGTTTTTTAAGGCTAAGAACTAGAGCTGTTTCCTTGGAGACAAAGGCTTACTTGCTGGGGCAAAGGTGGGGCGCACATGCCCTGGAGACAGTCACAGTGCGAATTCCAAGTGTGTGTGTATTAGTGCCTTACGGCTGCCATGACAGAGTACCACCTGCGAGGGGCTTGAGGTGAGGAATTCTGTTATTTCATGGTTTGGAGGCTGAAAGTCCAAAGTCAAGAGGTTGGCAGGACGTGATCACGGTCCTGCCAACATCTTGAGACTGTAGCGCAGAAAGTCTCCTTGCTGCCTCTTGATTTTTGGTGGAAACTGGCAATCCTTGGTGACCCTTGGCTTGCAGATCCATCACTGCAACCTTTGCCCCTGTCTGCACAAGGCATTCTCCTCTGTGAATCTGTGTTCAAGTTTATCTCTTTGTAGATGAATCGGTATTGGATTAGGCCCATCCTGATCGATGGTGACGTCATCATAACTTGATACATCTGCCAAGACCCAATTTATTTCTAAAAAGGATCGCACTCACATAATCCAAGGTGTGCACAAGCTTCTGTGTAACATGACGCACAGCAGTGTGAGGGCGTCTGTGTGGAATTCATCTAAAGCCAGGCTTCATGCACTTCTGCTACTCTCTGCCTCCTGTAACTGCTTTATTTCAGTCACCACAGTCTCCCCAGCACTTTAAGAGTTTACAAATACTTTTATATCGCTTATTTCACCCAATTCTATCAACAACTGAAAAACTATTGCTTTTCCTATAGATACAATAAAAGTAAGGCTCAGGGAGGTGAAGTTGCTTTGTCAAGGCCACAGTTTGTGTGGGGCAGGGACAGGATGGAGTGTCTCTTCATTCTACGCTGTTACAATTTGTATATAGATGCCCCCCCCCAAGCCTCATGTAGTCACGGAAGCGGCTGAATCGAACATTTATGATTGATTTGTTGTCTAGCTCTGGGATTGGTGGTGTGAGTTCTGCACCCGCCCAGGGGTGGAGCCGACATACAATGTAAGGTGGGAATCCGGGTGTGTTTTGCTCTTTGGCGCGGTTTGCTCTTGCTGCTTGCAGCTGCCATGAACCGCTGCCCCTTTTGCTCTGGCTGCTGCCTTGAAGTGTTGCCCCAGTGCCATGCCACCCTGCCTTGCAGCCAGCTGATTATGGACTGAAATCCACAGAAACTGTAAGCTAAATAAACCTTTTCTTCCCTAATTTTGGGTGTCAGGTGTTTTTCTCAGCAAGGAAGAAAAGTAACC
>RJWT010050462.1:0-10856 GCA_004365215.1 Cuniculus paca
CACCATTCATTAGAGACTATCTTTCTTCCAGTGAACGTTTGGAACCTTGTCAAAGATGAGATGGCTGAGTGTATTTGGAGTTGCATTTGCATCTTCTTTTCTGTTTCACTGATCCTCAGGTTTTTTTTTTTTTTGCCAATACCATGCTGATTTTATGGCAGTAGCTTTGTAGTATAATTTCAGGTCAGGGATTGTGATGCCCCCTGACTCACCTTTGTTGACCAGAATTGCTTTTGCTATTCAGGGTCTTTTCTGGTTCCATGTGAATTTTAGCAGTGTTTTTTCTAGTTATGTGAGGCACGCCAATGGCATTTTGATTGGGATTACATTAAATCTGTATAACAGTTTTGGGTGTATGACCATTTTCACTGTGTTGGTTCTTCCTATCCATGAGCGAGGGATGTCTTTCCATTTTCTGATATCTTCTTAGATCTCCTTTTTCAGAGTACTATAGTTTTCAATGTATTGATCTTTTTCTTCTTGTGTTAGATTGATTCCTAAGTACTTCATTTTTTTTGGATGCTAATGTAAAGGGTGTAGTTTCCCTAATTTTTTTCTATGAGTTCGTTGCTTCTGTAGAGGAATGCTATTGATTTTTGAGTGTTGACTTTGTACATAGCTACAGTACTGAATTGGGTTATTAAAATCTATAAGTTTTTTGGTGGAACTTTTGGGGTCTTCTGTGTAGTGTATCATGTCTATGTAGAGTATCTTATCTGCAAATAATGATAATTTAACTTCTTCCTTTCTTATCCTTATTCTTTTTATTTCTTTTTTGTCTAATTGCTCTAATGTTTCCAGAACTATGTTGAATAGGCATGGTGATAGTGGACATCCTTGTGTTGTTCCTGATTTTAAAGGAAAAGCTTTCAGTTTTTGACCATTTAGTATGCTGTTAGCTGTTGGTTTGTCACAGATGACTTTTATCAGATTAAGATAAAGACCTATTCAGATTTTCTGTAGGGTTTTTATCATGAATGGGTGTTGGACTTTGCTGTGCTTTTTTTGCATCTATAGAGATGATCATTTGTTTTTTGTCTTTGATTCAGTTAATATGGTGTATTATATTTACTGATTTGCATATATTGAAACATCTGGGAGATGGAGCTGGTCTCAGATTTGGTTCCCATCATTTGCAGCCAGGAAAGTGATCTTGAGGGGTAAAAAAAATCTAATTGTACATGACTGGATGTGGTATTTTTCCTTTTCTTTTTAAAGTTTAGAAATAAGCAAGACAAAATTGCGTAGTGTTAGGAATACAGATACAGTAAAGAAAGAATAGCAGGTGAATGACAAAAACAAGATTCAAGCTAGTAGACTGTAAGAAGAGGAAAGCTGGTAGGCAGGACACAGTGAGACACAGAAAATAATACATTGCCTTTCTTAAGCTGTGATTCATGCTCAAGATCTTGTGATGTTGTGCCAACACCACACACAGCAGACTACATATTTTAAAAAATTTTATTTTGCAAAGTCTGTCTACATTAGGTCTAGTCAGTTTGCATGAAGGAGTGATGGAAGTGATATGATCTTGGAGAAGCGTGATAAAACATTTTAAGTGCTGTCAGAAAGACCAATTTTGATTATAATGATGGTTAATACTTACTGAGCACTTACTGTGTGCCAGGTACTGCTGTGATCTCACTGCATGCTGAGTTTGCATGCCACTAAGTAAATGAGGACTACAACTCACAGTGACTCTGGGGGTACTTGTAATTACTATCTCTTCCTTGATGACGAGGCAGCTTGTGCAGTGAAGGGGAGACATGGAAAATTATACTTTTACTTAGTTTGTTAAAAAAAAAAGTACTTTTATGGAATCAACATTTACATATTTTTTTCTAGCCTTTTTGGGGGATAGTTATTGGGAATTGAACTCAGGGCCTTGCACTATGTTAGTCACTCTACCACTGAGCTACATTCTCAGCTCTTTTTAATGTTTTTCTCTTTTTGAAACGTGGTCTTCCTAAATTGCCTTGACAAATGTTGAACTAAAGATCTTCTTGCCTCAACCTCCCAAGTAGGTGGGTTTATAGGCATGTACCACCATGCCCAGCTTTATATGATCTTTGATAACTTTGTTTACCTTTGTCATATTTATGTATTTTGGAGATTTATTCTTAAATAAACATTGCCTTATATTATAAACTTTGTCTAAAGCCCTTATGATATCATAGATATCCCTTGATATTAAAAAATAAGAAAATTAAAATGAGTCTGTATGTCAAATTACATGTCCTATGGAACCAAAAGGCACTACTATTTTGGTTTGCTGTTCAGAGTGCTAAAATTATCTAAACCATGAGAATTCTCAAGCATTTGTAATTATGAAATGTCATAGTTTCTGACAGACTCAGCTGCTTACCGGGAAATTGACAGCCATGAGTCCTCCCATGGCAGCAATGTCTGCCTTTTAGATATATGTAGTGATTTTAGGAGATTCCTTATGGGCAAATGTGGAACATGGGCTTCTTGCAGCAAATTTTAGATACCTAACACATTTTAACTTTTCTAGTTTCAGCTACATTTCATGAAAGCTACGTAATCTTTCTTAATACTCAGCGTTTTCCAGTATGTTTGATGCTAATGCTTGTATTTTTCCTTATCTGCTTGCTCTTACATTAGAAATAGTTTAAAATAAAGACTAGAAGGGCAGGGTATTTAGGTCAGTTGCATAAGCACCTGCCTGGCAGGAGTGAGGTCGTGAGTTCAATCCCCGTCACCAAAAGGGAAAAAAAAAAAAAAGAAAGAAAGAAAAAGAAAGACTAGTAAGGCAATAAGAAGTCTCGCAGGGAAAAGACATTTAACACAGTTGGAGTAATACTGATATAATCATGAAATGTAACCAAAGTCCAGTATGGTCTTCAGTTATTAAATATAATGGAACTTTGAATTTTAAACCTAGAGCAAACAACAACCTACTATAGAAGGGTAGTTCACTTGTGATTTTTGCTGATTGTGAACTATGTATCAGAATTGATACATAATTATTGGATCAATTATTATAGAATGAGAACTATCAGTTACAAGAATATGCTAATTTAAAATATAAAATCATTAGAACTTAAACTAAGCTGGTAATGTACTTTTAAAAACAGCTTAGAAAATTTAGATCATTGAAGGGTAGGGAATAGAAATTGTAGTTTTCTGAAAATGAGATCAAATGATTTTCATTAAGAATCTTTAGCATACAAAGTCCACTAAGGGCAGTGTTTTATTACATTTCTCTAACACTGTATGATTTCAATGTGGTAGATTGAGACAGTTTTTCATAAAATTGACATTCAGAGTAATTTTTTGTGGCAAATTATGATATATGTCTTTGGGTTTCTGTGTGATAGCCCTTTTCGAGTACATCTGTTATTCTTTCTGTTTTACTCTTGCCCCCAAACATATGCATTTCTTTCTGTTTCCCCTCTCCTCTGTAGTGCTAGGTCTATATGTATATTAATATATATTAAATGTATACTAGTTTTTTTTGAGAGTTAGGAGGGATTTTATTCTAGTGGTTTGCAAGTCTGCTTATCAGAATCACCCACAGTATTCTTTAAAAGTAAACCAGTGCCAGACTTTCTGATGTCTTTTAATGCATAAAACATAGGAATTTATAGTTTTTGATTTTTTTTTTTTGGTATCAGGAATCAAACTTAGGACCTTGCACTTGCCAGGCAGATGCTATGCCACTGAGCTATATTCCTGGCCTGGGGGACTTATGTTTCTGATGATTAGCTCAATTTGTTTAGTATTGGTATTGACTATGTCCAAAGACAATGTTACTACACATTTAGTTATAGGTCCAATTGTCTTTTATTTGTGAATTATGAATCATGGCAATCTTCATTCTATGAAATACAATGACAGCTGTCACTCTGCAGTAGTAGAACTGTGGTCTTTATAAAGTAGGAATAAGGAAACAAAACAGTGTGTGTGGGAAGACTAGTTAACATCAGATTACTTAAAGTTACTTTTTTTTAAAGTAAGTCTTAAAGCAGAGACTTTAAAAGATATGCTGATTCATTTAGGGCTAAATTTCTTCTATTTTCAGGAAAAACTGGTCTTTGTTGGAATTTATCTGCTTCCTTAAAATTTGTGTTTGATTATTTGACATTTAGCACAAGTGATTCCACTTTGGTTTGATCTGGTCTGCTGGGGCCCAGTGCAAGAGCTCAGTTGAAAACAATACTTTTTTGTCATTTCATTTAATATTTACAATTCCCTTATTTTACAAATGTTGCAGTACAGTAGTAGCTCTAGGTAGGCTCTTCTAGGGTTAGCTGCATTTTTGAAAAGAGATTTTTATGTCTTGTGAAGGTTAAAAGCCTTACTTAATAGTAGAATGACAGGCAGTGTGATATTTTTTGGAATGGTCTTGTGTGGCAGGATGGCTTGCTGTCTACCCCAATGGATCTTCCTTTCCAGAAGATACAGTTGTACAACTCCAGCCTATGTTACTTACATTCCCTTGTAGCTAAGCAGGTATGAGTGGGGGCCATAGATAATGTTTTTAAATTTGAAAAACAAAACAAAAGATAGAAATGATACAGAATTTTAAAAAAATAGCAGGAAATTAACACTAGTTCATATATTGCATATCATTATCTTAGTTGTTCAGGTTACAAGATTTAGGCATGAAAAAAATGATCAAATAAACAATGAAAACACAAACTGTTCTTTTTGATGAACTTACAGAGGTTAGTAGTGTAGTTATCTATCTTGTATATATATATACCCATATACATGTAATCTTTTCCCTTCCTTTTCTCCTTTCCCCTATCCCAATTGATCTCTCCTTTTGAGCACTTTCTATCTCTCCTATTTTCACAGTATCTATTGTACATTTTAGATCTGATTACTCTTTCAGTTTTTTTTACACTAGGTAGACAATACGATATTTACACATGTGAGTTTAATTTATTTTACTTATGAGTATGGTCTTAAGTTGCATCCATTTACCTATAAAAGCCTCGTTTATCCTTCTTTATAGCTGAGTAATACTCCCTTGTATAAAAATATCACATCTTCTTTATACATTCCTTGGTTGATGGGCATTTGGATTGTTTCCAAGATTTAGCTATTACAAATTGTGCTGCTATAAACATGGGTGCACATATATCACTGTGGCATGATATTTTCAGTTCTTCTGGGGAAATACCCAGAAGGGGAATAACTGTATTAAATGGGACCTCCATTCCTTGTTTTTTGAGGAATCTCCACACTGATTTCCATAGTGGTTGTACCAGTCTACACTCCCACCAACAGTGGAGAAGAGCTCCTTTTCCCCTACAGCCCTGCCAACATTCATTATTGGTTGATTTCTTGATGGTAGCCGTTCTTTCTGGAGTTAGATGGAATCTCAATGTTGTTGCAATTTGCATTTCTTGAATGATCAGTGATGTTTAACATTTCTTTGTGTATTTCTTCATCTGAGAAATGCATGTTCATCTCAGATGCCCATTTTTTGAATTGGGTGTTTGAATATGGGGGGCCTGATGTTTACTACAAAACTACTGTGATAAAATCAGCGTGATACTGGCAAAAAAACAGACCTGAGGATCAATGAAACAGATTAGAAGATGCAAACACAACTACAAACACACTCAGCCACCTTATCTTTGACAAAGGGGCCAAACATGTTCACTAGATGAAAGATAGTCTCTTTAATAAATGGTACTGGAAAAATTGGCTTTCCACATGCCAAAGACTAAAACTAGACCCATGTCGATAACCATGCTCTCAACTAAAGTTAAAATGGATCAAAGATCTAAATATTAAAGTAGAAACACTAAATCTACTGGAAGACAAGGTAGGTAGAAATCTTGAAGATATAGGAGTAGGCAAAGAGTTCATGAACAAAACACTAACCACACAGGAAGTACTTCAAAGAATCAATAACTGGAATGTCATCTTATTAAAAAGTTTTTGCACTTCAAAAGAAATCACCAACAGAGTGAAAAGAAAACCCACAGAATGGGAAAAAATTTTAGCTAATTGTCCCTCAGACAAAGGACTTATTTCTAGAATTAAAGATTCCACTTTTGAGTCAAAACTTTTATGACCTAGTCATGCAGCTGTCTCTTTGATGCCTGCTTTTTTTCTCTTAACTGGATGCAGGGAATGAGGAAGCTAAGAGACAGAACTTCAAGATGGGAGGCTCCAGGATCCCTGAATCAGAGACTGGAGCAGAATGTTTGTTAGTCTGAAAGAGCTGCCTTGGAAATTATGGGAGCACAAGAGTGAGATAAAAATGTCCATTGCCTTTGAATCATTTTTAAATAATTTTATTTTAGCTGTTAGGGTGGGGTACATTGACATTTTATTATGGTGTTTGTAGTCATTGTATCCAAATCTGAAATGAGTGGCAGGTTATAAATATATAGAAAATTAGAAGCCTGGCATGGTGGCGCACTCCTGTAATCCCAGCACTCAGGAGGCTGAGGCAGCAGGATCATTATGAGTTTGAGACCAGCCTGGGCTACAAAGTGAGCGCAAGGCCAACCTGAACTACATAGAGAGACCCAGTCTCAAAAAACCACAAAAAGTAAACCAAAACAAAGAAATTTAGTCTTACACAGTTTTGCTTCACAATATATTAAATTAAATTTCTATTTTATTAAGAATATAGAAGAATAGTACAGAGTTAGAACATTTTATTACATTGCATTATGTTTCTTAGAAGTTTAACTTGAAGGTGGCCACTATTCAGGTGTGAAAATAAGTGAGACCACTTATGATGCTACCTATGCAAGCTTACAAATAATGGAGAAGGGACTGATTTTTCAGAACTCTCTAGTTTAATAATAAAATTGGACCTGAGAATTTATTTTTCTTGATTACTTAGAATTTATATAATTTAAAAATTAGTAAATGATTAAGATATGTCATAGTGTAATGCAGTTTTCCAGACTTTATAGTCTTTTGCCTACTCCATCCTTTTTTACACGCACACACATACACACACATAGACATGTGGCATGGTCAAAAATAGGTATATACTTGAATTAAATTATTACAGTAAAAGACACATTGCCATGGATCCCCCTCAAGATTCTCCCCCTCACTTTGAAAAAACGTTTTGGATCATTGTTGCTACTCTGTTCTGAATCGATTGAAAATATTTACCTTCTGTGGTTATTTTCACTCTTCTTTGGGGAAGAGTCAAAAGTTGCATAGTACCAGATCTGGTGAATAAGGTGGATGTTGATACACTGTAATATTTTTGACAAAAATTGCTGTAAACATTTTGCATCAATTCAGGGTGTGGAGATAGCTATGACAAACTAAAGATACCCATGCAAGAGAAATGCTTCAGAAAGTGACAGGAAAGATGGGGTGAGCATGTCCAAAGCAAGGGGGAGTATTTTGAGAGAGATTAATGGCAATGTGTTTTTTACTGTAATAAAAAAGTAAACATTCACCATATCTTTTGATCATACCTCGTGTATATTTTTTAATTTAACCTCGTTATTAGTACTAGCACAAGTAAAGTTTTAGGTTGGTATGATGTTTTTTCCCTTACATGTTTCACTAACACATATTTAAAACTCCTTACATGGATACATATCTTTGAGTGCTGGGGGAGTGTGTTTGTCTCACTTCGGGAAATAATAAACACTTTTTAAAAAAATTTTTAGTGCTTAATCCATGAAGTTTTTTTTTGGTTCTGAGAATCGAACTCATGACCTTGCGCTTACCAGGCAAGTGCTTGAGCCACTGAGCTAAATCCCCAGCCCATAATCCATAAAATTGTAATAAGAAATAAATATAGTTACATGGACACTGGCAGGCACACTGTATTTGGTGAGACTTTAGGTATATCTTTTTCCTGTTGCAGTGATTAGGATTGTATTTGGTTAATGTTTACATTTGTTACTGAGAAGCAACCAATATAGCATACTAAAAAGTTTTGCAAACAGTGTTAAGCAGAATCTTCCAGGGTTAGTGAGTACTGGGTCTAAATAAGTGCTAGTGAACTTGAAATTCAGTGGAATTAAAGTGAAATTCTGGAAGACATGCTGTTGGTAGTAAAGAGACCTTGATGGTAACCCCAGGGGAAGGAGGATAGCAAGGCTGGAAGGGACTAGAGAACACTGCTAGCTTGCTGAGATTTATGTGTGAGAAAAGGAGGTTTATTAGGGATATTATGTACATGTCCCTCTAATTCTCCATCCAGTTTTCCCTGTTCTTGTTGGTTAGGAATTTGGAAGATACCATCCTGGGCATCCTGTGCCCAGGCAAGCGGGAAGCTGCGTGGGAGGGGAGACCATGACTGTTCTGACAACTGAGGATGTTCGTAACGTCTGTCTTGCCCCTAAAGAGTTTTAAATTTCCAGAACTCACTTAACCATTGACCTTAAATATAACTTTGATTTTAACCATGCCAATATTTTTGAAGGATTATTTCTTGATGTATAAATTAATACTTTAAAGTTTTTTCCAAAATATCTCTTTTCAACCAAAGATGAAGCTTCTTATTTCAGATACTCTCGATTTTGAAGAGTTTTATACTACAGACATTAAGTACATTGCAACTTAGGGCTTTTGGTTTTCCTTGTGAAGCCTAACTTCATATTTAATCTATATCCTTTACTAACTGCCTTTATCCATGCAGTATTTTATTTGTTTTTGGATTTGTTAAAACTCAATACCAGAAAACAGGATAAATAATTGGCGAGATAAATGTAAGTGGCAAAAATCTCAGATGCCTTTATTTTTATAATTTTTTGATGAAGTAAAATAGTGGCCAAACAATGACTTAAGTAAGGTTTGGAGATAACCTTTATTTTTTCATTTTTTAAAATATGTCAAGTGAGATGTCAGAACCATTGATATGTTTAATGAAAAGCAGGGAAATGAAATTCAGAAGGAAAAAGTCATATGGAAAACTTGAAAACGGATGGAGATTTGCTGGAAAAAACCAAGGGAAGGGCAATTAAGAAAAGTAATTATAGAAAAGCAGGAGCATTTTCTTATGAATGGCACGACCTACATGGAATGAGGACTCAGATAGAGAAGTCGGACCTGTGTGAGTGCAGAACTGCTCTTAGTGATGCATAGCTCCTTCACACTGAAAGTCTTCAGCAAAGTTCTGTGGTCCGGCTTAGAGAAAGTGGAGCAAGTGTTCATGGGGACAGGAGACAGTTGCATAGGAGCATGTTGGTATTCCAGTGTATCCTTTTGTCTGTGTTAGCAAATTCTGGTGTGCCATCTGATATCCTTTTGCTTTGGACAGGAAAAAGGTTTATCTTTGGTAAGTGGTTAATTAGTATCACTGAATTTTTAGAAAATGTAGGCAGGAACCCTCACAGTCCTCTCTTTGCATTCGTGTTTTCCAGGGCTCTATTTAAAGGTCAGTGTGGGAATCACAGAAGACAGGATTGTGACAGGATTGTGACAGAAAGATAACAGTAGTTATTTTTGAATGGCAAAAGGGTGCGAAGGATCTTAGTATCTAGGCATAGCTGCCTAAGCTGGTTCTAACTTGCAGTAGTACTAGCCGAAATTCTACCACTTTTCTTTTATGTATCTCATTTGCTTTTATTCAGCTTGCCTGCAGCTTTGTAGGGTGCTAATGAATTTAAACAGTAACAAATAAAATATAGATAATGGCAGGAAGGAGAAGAAACAGGACCGTCAGGTGATGATAAAACTTTTTGGATTCGTGGAAGTCTTCATGGAATTTGCCAACTGTTATACAGAGTAGGGGTTTTGGCAGGTCTAAGAAAACATGTATCATTTTTAGGCAGCTTTATATTCCTGTGGTCCTCGGACAGTTTCTAGAGATATTGCAGAGGTTTTTGTAAGCCTGTGTACAAAATCTGCTCACTCATATTCGTCTTTTAAATTTAACTTGGAAACAATTGCAAATATACTGAAAAAATGTGAAAATAAAACCTGTAAACTTTTCTAGAACACTTGCATAACCTTTATCCAATTTCATCTATTGTTATTTTGCCCCATTTTTTTTTTCTTTTGTGGTACTAGGATATAACCCCCTGCCTTGTGGATGCTGAGGTTAAGTGTTCTACAACTGAGCTACATCTCTAGCTTATTATTTTCTCTTTCTCTTTATCACGTTCACTCTTTATACACACAGACATCTACATGCACATGTATACATGCACATGTACACTTTACTCTTCTTCCTGGATCATTTGATAGTAACTTAAATATATGGTACTCCTTTGATCCAGAAACAGTTAGTTGGTATCTTCTAAGAATAGGGATATTTTTTCTTACATAACTATAGTGCTGTTATCAGTTATGTGAATTTACATTGGTACTTTTTGTCAGTTGACCTAAAATGCACTTAATACATTTCTTTCTCCTGCCAGTACAAGATCCAGTCTGAAAGTAGATACTGCATTTAGTTCTGATGCCTCTTCCTGTAATCTGGACAGTTTCTAGCATTCCTTTGTCTTTTATGACACTGGCAATTTTTAAGAATGCAGTCTTCCTCATCATTTTTTTCTTTTTTAAATAACACATTCCTCATGGTATGTTTGCTGTTTCCCTCCTCCCCCTCTTTTTGCAGTAGGAGGGATTGAACCCAGGGCCGTAGTACTGAGCTATATCTCCCATCCCTTTTTTTTTAGTTTTTTTTTTTTTTATTTTAAAGATAGTAAAACCCAACAAAACAAAACAGAATAAATCCAATCAAAACACAGCAGTGAAACTGGTACAGAATATCAAAGCAGGTTAATGGGAAAACAACAATGTCTGCTATAGTATATCTTGTTATTGTCACAGTAGTTTTCCATTCCATCAGTTATAGCAAAATCAGACCAAAACAAAACAGAATAAAACCAATCAAAACAGAATATTGAGTAAAGCAAAAATAAAATAAAATAAAAATAATA
>RJWT010050463.1:0-10847 GCA_004365215.1 Cuniculus paca
TCAAGGCCAGCCTGAATGGCATAGTGAGAACCTGTCTTAAGAAGAGAAGGGCCGAGGATCTAGCTCAGTGGCCTAAGCACCTGCCTGGCAAGTGTGAGGTTGTGAGTTCAATCCCTGGTGCTGCCAAAAAAAAAAAAAAAAAAAAGATTGGTTATCTCTTATAAAACATTAGCCACAGTACTGCATCTTTAAGAAGAGGCCCAAGGAAGATGTTTTTATTAATAATAATTAATAAAATTGTTTAAGTTTTAATTGCTTAATAATAATTAATAATAAACAATGGTCACTGAAAAAGCCTTCCATACAGCAGAACCTGAGCTAAGTGTTTCATATATATAATCTCATTTAATCTTCCCAACAAACTCAGGAGATAGGAATTATTAAAAGATGAACAAACGAATTAAAGAGATTAAAGATTAAAAATGAACAGACGCAGAGAATGTAGAACAAATCCCAAATGACCCACTTATTACATGGTAAAGTCAAAGTATAAACTTCGGTCTCCACTGTCATGTGTCATTGATCCGGGCACTAGGTAGTCTCTACTATTATAAGAAGATTTCAGTGGCAGTCCACATTTAAAATACCAATTCATGAATAGGTAAAAGTGTGCGTGAGCATGGATGTGTGCATGAAAGACAAAGGTTAAAAGAGAAGGAAGAAGAGACACAGGGAGGGAGGGAAGAAAGAATAAATGAGGGGGATGAAGAGCTGAAATAAAGATAAGAGAGAAAACCAGAATAATGGCATTACTCATCTTATCACTTTGGAAGACAAAATGCCAGCCCATCTCCACCCACTCATTAGTCAGCTACCAACAGCAACTTGAAGTGACATGGCTAAAGTATATGCACCCCACAGATAATAGGGTAGAATGTCCTCCCAACACCCAAGGACAGATTCCCAGCAGTGTTGTGGGAAACTCCCACTGTTACACAGCCCTGACACCCTACAAACTAAATTTCAATGGGGAAAAAAACACAGGGAAGTAATCAAGATTGACGCAAGGGCAAGCAGGAGAGGAAGCAGGAGGTAGATTTAGTCCACACTGAATTCCACAGTGCTGGAAAATATGCATAGAAGTGAAAGAAATGTTGCAATTCCCTGACCTCCTTTCCCAATGCACTGGACACATTTCGTAGGCATTTTTCTCAAGAAAATTTACAGAATTCCAAGTCTGAGACTAACTCCTTCGCTACTACGTCATCCTTATAAATGGCATAATTGCAAAAGATGATTCTCCTCTGTCTAGATCCTAAGATTTCTATTAGAAGGTCTAGTGGAAAAATTCTCAAAATCCAGAGTCACGATTCCTGCTTTCCAGGTAAATCTGTCATGAATTACAAGTTTTATTAAATCAAGGAAAGCTCTCTGGTGTGAATTTCCAGCTTGTTAAATAAATCAAAACATTTTACTATTTCCACATCAATGTAGAAGGCATCAGAATTTGCATCTTCAAACATACAAGCTATTATAGATGATTCTTGTTCTCTTACTCTCATTTCTAGCAACTGTACATTTTTTGCACAATGTCAACTTTTTTCATATCCAATAAAGTATGCATTAAGTGGTATTCTCAGAACTTTTAAAATGTATGCATTCACAAAGTGGGGCATGGTGAACATCATCTGTCATGATAAGTATCACTTCTTGTCACACAGCGCCATGTGCCACCCCTCAATTCTCAAGTGACTCAAAATCAAAATCTGGCCTCATTTGCCAGTGAAAGTAAATGTCATCCCTCCCCTTCCTCTGGCAACAATTTTTACCACAGGAGAAAACTAGAAACTGGAGGTTATCACAACTGCAGGTCTCTTTGGAATGGAAGGATAACATTATGAGCCAGCGGATGGAATATCTTCAGGAAAAGTTTCACAGAAAGATGCTGGCTGACCAGCCCACTCACCAAGCCCGCTACTGGAGGTGACTTCAGTTTAACTAGTTCTTGTATCAGATGTGAAAATACAGACACATTATTCAATCCAGCCAAGCTGTCTGTTTAGAAGATGCTTCAGGACTGATTAATGACAGCGAGCAAAGAGGAACCACACAGACCTTGGCTGTCAAGGTCAAATGCACAAGCAGACAGTGCCGACAGAGCCTGGGAAGATGCCCACTCTGGATTTAGCCTGCCGGCCTCGCATCTTGGCTGCAGCCACTGGTGTGTTGTCATTCACTCTCACTTCTAGTCACACCACACACAAGATGGAGAGGCATATGGTGGCTTTCTCCCGACTTGGTGTAAATGTGGGCTCTAAATTAAGCTTTAAACCTTTTAGGATCCTTTGCCAGCAAGATAAAATACATAAGCCATGATATTCTGAGCACCATATTTTGCTGCAATATGCCTGGAGGCACGTGTTTCAATAATTTTGAAGGTGGGGCCAACATCAACTAAGTCAAGCCTCATCTCTGAGAGGTGAAAGCAGTCAGTGTGTGCCTCCCAAAAACAAAATTCTAGGTAAAGAGTAATTATAGTGGCATGTACCATTAATCAAGGTCCACAGTGCTATAGGCTACAGTCACAGGATTGACTGCTTCAAGAGGATTTTCTAATCCCAACTTTGCAGCAACTCTATGGTGTAGGTCCTTGTACTTACCTTGTTTTCTGAAAGTAGGAAAAGTTTAGTAAATTAAGTAATTTACTCCAGGTCTTTAGTTCTCTTCCATGAAGCCAAAATTCAAACATAAGCACTGGACTCCAGAGCCTACACAACAAGCACCACATACTGCTACACAGTGAAAAGTAATAGTAGGATATCTACTGTATGGTCTAGTGTACACAATGGGTCTAGTATACACAGTGCATGCTGACCAGGACTCCTTAGTGCTGGCTTGGATAAACCAGCCTAGAATCCAAGATCACTGAATAAGACACTTAAATGACTGTCCTCTATTCACTCATTTATTCAAACATAAATTGAACATATACAGGACTTGATACATAGAAATATACCCTGAATATTCACAAAAGTACATTTCAGTTCTGAGGTATAAAGATACAAAAGAAAATCCATGCTCTAGCCTTCTTGTTATATCTTCTACTCTTTCTATTTTTAGCTAATTAATAAAAGTACACATGCACATATATACTTACATGCATCAATGTACAGAAAAAATTATATCTTTTATTTCGTAGCAGGTAAAGTACAGTGTATCCATTGCTGGGGGGAATATATGAACTCCAGGAAGATTTCTTCACCTTTCTCCACAACAGGAAAGGCACAGTCATGAAGAACAAGTGAATTAAGCCCCTGAGTCATGCAACAGCAATCTTGCCCCTCTAGCTACTCCAACTGCCACTGTCTCCAATCACTGGAGCAAGTAGGACAGTCATTTCCCTGGGTGTAGAGTGCTTCCCCCAGCTTTCAGCAAGGATGACAAGTGCAGGCAGATTGATGATGCTATCGTCTTAAACGTAGGAAGGCCAGGGAACCACCATGTCACTATGCTTAGAGTCTCTTTCTCTCCTCCCCTAACCCCGTCCCCAAAATTATTGCCTTTCTGCTGGTGAGGAAAACATGGACTATTTGGAAACACATGGACTATGTGAGAATCTACTGGGCCAAATGCACTTTTTACTGAGTGCAGCTCAAAAATAAATGATAGAATGAAGGGAAAGTAGAAAAATAGAGCGTGCACTGGTTCTAAATAAGGTAAAGATTCTTGCAAGCATAGTCTTTGGATACAGGCATCCCCAGATGCCCTAAGGAGGTGATGATTAAACTCTCACATATCTAAACTCCACAGTAGACTTGCATCCCAAACAATGTGACTGTTAGAAGAGTGGGCTGAGAATATACATTTTATCACATGCAAAATTTGATCAATTTTTACATAAAAAAGTGTACATAACTGGCTAAGAGATGCTTAAAGCCCTTCTGAGAGAACTAAATTGCAATTTCTCTGAGCAACCACGTGACTGTCTATAACTGCTGCAGCATCTCGGTCTGCATTACAGCCTGAGATACTTAGAATTCTGAGTTGTCAGAAGTGGGCACTTGTGAACCAGTGTACCAGAGACTTTTCAATGCACTCTGGGACAGAAGGGCCCACACTTCCCTGATGCAGACTAGAGAGCCCTGTTTAAGTACCTTTCATAAGCACAGTGTAATCACCTATACCCTCAGCTTCATCCCAAATACTGGTTACATTTGCTTTTATATCATTCCCTATGAAAGTATTCAATATAATACCCATCTGACAGCTGCTGGTAAACAAAACAATTGCATGACAACAGATGGAAAATGGGGCCATTCTGTGGTTTAGGATGTCACAGGCAGTTTCCAGAGGTCATCTAAAACCACACAGACCACTGGAGACTCTTAGCATCTGTGCCAAGGGCCATAGTGTATTAGATAAACAAACATGATAAAAGTTTTGCAGAATTGACTATCTTCATTTTGCATTGTGTTTGAGGTCTCCTTTGCCTCACTAAATTTCCTCTTAACCTTATTACATATATTTTATTTCTTTATAAAAATCTACTTGCTTTTTAGGCCAATAATGTTTTTAGCAATACAAATTTTATATACTTGGCAACATGAGCTTCAGGTCTCAGCATCAGGAAAATTTGCCATTTTGATTTGCATTTAAAGAGAAGGATGCCCGTAATACTTTCTCCATTTTATATGCTGTGTTCTCATTACTTTCAAGATTTCTTCATTCAGTTTTATAGTTTTTAATTTAATTTCTAAAGTTGATAGCAATCTGGTAGCCAGGAAATAAGTAGTTAGCAGAAAATATGAGCAGGAACAATATATATTGATCTTTACTTTGTTTTCCTCACAGCTCAAGGTTTCTAGGATCATCCGCCTTTTTGCTTTGTCTGAAAGAGACAATAACATCAGGGAAAGAATTGCCAGCTAGGTTTATAAAGACTGTATTTTGTGTTTAGCCATACTTTTTTGCTAAAACAAAATCAATAGCAGCAGATAAATTTCTTCTCAAACCTTTAATTGTTTCTTGGTCTTCTGGAGGAAAGTTTTTTGTATCATGGTAGAAAATTAGAAAAATCAAGGGAAGCTTAAAAAATAAATTACAGCCTGCTTCCTTGAGAACACCACTAGTTAGTTTTGGGGAAAATATGTATATTCACACACATATGTATGAATATTTTTATGAAAAAATGAGTCTAGTTCTGACTAAACACACACATAAGCATACGCATGCTCACATACACTCATACACGCACACACACGCACATTCATACATGCAAAGCCATTAACAGAATTGACATATAGGAAGCACATGATCCATGCAGAAGGGTTGGCTTCTTTCTAGTGGAGGCTGAGTATTTGCTAACCCATCCCTTGCCCACTCTCTCCTCATGCTGCCATCCTGTCCATGCATTCACCAAGCAAGGTACAGTATCTTTTACCTCCTAAATATTGACCCATCTTCTCTCTGTGTTTCTTCTGGCACCACATATTCAGAGCTCTAGCCTGGATTCATATGAGAGTCTCACAGATGGCCTTGGTTACAGTTTTGTCCCTTCCAAACTGATTTCCAGTGGGATCATCTACAATGCCCATGGGATCAAGTAATCCCTTTTTTACAACCATTCTTAAAGTTCCCACTATTGAAAGTCCCCATTTTGAAATGCTAGACAATGTGAAGCCTGCCTTCCACCCTCTCCCTGAACCCTGTCTTCTACACACTGGCCCTTTCTCTTGTTTATTCACAAGGTCACAGCTGAGATATTGTTCATGTCATCATCTTGCTCCAGAATATCACCCCTCTTTCTTTCCTCATCTCATTGCCGGACCAACTCACATCTCTATGGATACACCTACTCTTATGGTTAACACACTGTGTCAACTTGAGAAGTTTAGAAGTTTAACTGAGAGACTCAGCAGGAAGCCAGGGTCCTTACTTTGTAAATATCCTCATCCTGTGCAAAGGAGGGCAAGGACATTTTGTGAGTGTTAGACTCCTGAAGGGGGGTGTCACATCCATCCTGAAGGAGGGGTGGCCTATGTACAATGTAAGGGAGGATAAGAGGCTTGGGCTTTTGCCCTCTTTTGCTCTGGCTGCTGCCTTGAAGTGTTGCCCCAGTGCCACGCCACCCTGCTTTGGAGCCAGCTGATTATGGACTGAAACCACCAAGAACTGTAAGCTAAATAAACCTTTTCTTCCCTAATTTTGAGTGTCAGGTGTTTTGTCCCAGTAATGAGAGAAAGTAACCAAGACACCTACCTTCATCCCAAGATACCTCCTCAAGGATGTAGATGCTTCCCATGACCTCCTACAAGCAGGCAGCCCTGTCAACCTGCATTTCCCTCATTAAAGCATCAGGCCTGTATATGGTGGGGCAACATATAATGATGGCAGTCTAATTTTGAACCTATCATAAATGTGTCTCTGTGCTGTATCATGGGTTTCATCTGTCCTTCCTGATCCACAATAACTGGTGCTCAAAGTCATGCCTCAGAAATGGCAAACCTGCACACTCAATTGTACTACTGAATACACACAGACACATGTACCTACTTAAATAGATTAATGGACCATCCAAATCACCCAGTCACTTGGCAGGATTTCAAATGACCGTATGAGGGTAAAGACTAGATTTCCCTAACTCAGGGCCTTTGCACATTATCTCAATCCCACAAGCACTGGGTGTTCTGCTGTAGCCAGCCCTGAGTGCATGGGAGACTAATGCCTTCTTCCACCTCCCTCCTATGTCCTATTAGCATCAAGGATGGAAACTATTCGTGTCCTGGGTCAGCATCACCCCAGACACAAGAGATGGTAGCTCCATCTTGTTTCCTGGCCTCAATCCTCCCTCAATCCATTTATACACAACCAACAGCAGGGGACATACCAACCCTAACTCTCAACAGCTCTGCTTGTCACATGAAGCTAGAAGCAATCTCCCACTCTGTTCTTGACCCTCACAATCCTCCTGTCACCATAGCTATCTTTGTTCTCAGAGTGGCATCCTGCAGGGTTCTCCTCAGCCAAGTATATGCCATCACATACTGTTAGAGACAACATCTTTGTTCCTGCATCCATGACTGTTCATGGGACAATCCCCAGGTGCAGACTTCCACATTTCTCTTTGGTAGTTCATATCCTTTCCATCTTCCTTTGTGGATAAAAACTAGCCCCTAGCATCACATGCTACCCCAGAGCCATTACTTGATGTATTCTTTGAATGAATTAGTCTATAAATGAATGAATTTTACAGCAACCATGGTGAACTGATGAACAATAAAAATCATTTCACCACATTTGATTTCTCTGGCATAGCTTTGCTCTGGCTACAAGATCTCAGCAAAAATGATTGCACATAGAGTCACAATCGTGTCAGAACAAATATTTTTCAAGTCCTCTGGGAGGCCCTCCTCCTTCCATGGTGATGAACAAACATCCGTGGAAGACAGAAATAATAATGCCACCACAATACAAGATCGACTTTAAGTCACAGGTATTTAGGCCAGAAAGAAGATGTGGGTCTGCCTGTCACTAGCTCTAAGGAGGATAACGCATCTTGTCACCCTGCTGTGAAAGGCACCTGTCATCCCTTTTCTGGAGGATATCAAGGAAAAGAAGCCCCAAATCTGCACCTGTCTCCTCCTACCCTCGTGCTCACCAACCATGCCATTACCATGCATTTTAAAAGACTGAACAATTTATATAAAATTATAATGTTTTAAAATAAAAAAATACACAGTCTTTCCCCCTGTGCCATTTTTTATAAGAAAACATACATGAAGAATTTAGACACACATGTGTTTAAAGCTAAAACAATATATTCTATGTGCATAATTATACAGAATTCTTTTAAATGCTCAGGGTAAATTGGTACTCAAGCCCATGCTGATCTTCTTCACAGCCCTTGTCTGCAAATGCTGCTTTATTGTGAGCAAGGACATGGTAGAAAGAAGCAGGCGGGGGATAGGGAAGCAAGGTTTTGGTTTGAGATCTGCTACTGAATACTCAGTGGCCTTAACCTCTCTGAACTTCAGTTTCTTCATTATAAAACAGAGATAATCAGCTTATTGTCAGTACTGAACGGTTTGTCAAAGGATAAGATCACCTGGAGAGTGGGTAGGAGGGAAATCTGGTTGGAATGAATTCAAGGGGGAAGGGAAAGAGGAAAAGTGATAGCAAATATAGATGAGTCTTATTTCAGAGTTTTGTGTAAAGGAGATCAGAGAAGCAGAGCAGCAGATGGAGAGGAAGTAGAATCACAAGAGCCTGTTTTTAATGTTGAATATATTATAGCATGTGCACATGGCAATGGATGTGAGCATGTCCTGTCTAAAGGTGTCAAATACCATCTATCAGATGTAGCACCCTCAGTTATCACCTCCATCCCAAACCTCCTGCTTGTCCTGTAGAGTTCAGAGTCTGCTGCCAGCTGGACATCTCTACATGGGAGCCCCATGGGTACCTCAAATACGGTCAAAGATAAGTTCCCAGTTCTTTTCCCTGCACCTTTCTCTCCCTTGCTGCAAACTTGCTCCTCTTGAAAATACCTTAGAAATGGATTTTTAAAATGCTTTGGCTAAAATTCTTGTAGGAACCACTGACTCCTCTCTCTTTGGTGCTTCTCACTCTCAATATTATCTCTTCTCTTGAAATACCCAAACTGTATACCCAAACTTTGACTATCCCTCACATGCATGCTCTGTCTTGTCCACCATCATCTCTCACTTGCCTATCTGGACTGGATTCCCTGCTTCCATGCACTTTCTACATATTCTCCACCCAACAGCTATGATGTCCCTTGGAAAACAGACCTGAGGTCATGCTGCTCCTCTACCCAGCATCTTCCAATTGCTTCCTGCCCTGCTTATGTCAAAATACCAGGTTGTGACACGACCTTCAAGAACCCTTTGTGATCCAGTCCTCATGTCCCTGCTAGACCCTGAAGTCATGAAGAAATACCCTTGTCTCTCATCCCCCACTCCAGCCACACAAATTTTGCTGCAACTGTGACCTACAATAGACAGTTAAGAGTCTCTGCCTTGGATACTCCATCCCTGACCCCACCTCCATAAATCATCACCACCAGGTTCTGCTTAAGTGTCGCATAATGCAGAAGTATTTCCAGACCCTTCCCTGTCATGAAACAGCATCCCTCACCCAATCCATCATAGCCTATTCTCCTTACCTTGCTTTATTTTTCTTCATGGTGATGATTGCTATCTAAACATCATGTGCTATTTTGGTTTTTGTGGAGTTTTTTTGTGTATTGTCTGTGTATTCATGCTGATCTCCAAATTCAATGGGACACTGAATTTCTCACAAGAAATATCTTCAATTTTCTTCATGATATATCTTTAGTTTTAAGTGATTTATTGGGATTTAGTAAGTCCTGAAAATATTTTATGCTGTTTTTCTGACATTTCTGGATTTCCATTATTCCATACTAATAAATTAGTATAAATAAATTTCAATCAAGTACTTTACTAACTGGATAATAGAATTATCTTAACAGGTTCATTCAAATCTTTAGAATTTACTTTAATTTTTACAAGCTAAATATCTCAACTTAAAAAGAATTGTGAAAAAAAAACAAGAATTGTGTAAAAGTAGTTTTACTAGAGTCACCTAGGTTTCAGCAACTACACAAAGGATATAAGTTAACAGTTAAACTGTGTAACTACTGGTATCCTCAAGGTCCAGGCAAGGATCAGAACACACAGTGTAACCAATCGTTGTTGCAAGAAATATTTTAAAGCACATTTAAAATCACACCATGCTTTATATATTTTAAATTAGTTGAAACAACATACGTACCAATAGAAAAGATGACTAAGTAAACATGAGATTAATTTAATTTGTTTTTTAATTATTTTGTTATATGTTAATCAAAATAGTAATTGGAATAAGAATATAAAGAATATTTCTATGTTGGGAAACAAAAATTTTAAATTATGCATATTATCCATTGGATACATAAATACACATCCTTACAAAACATAATATATGCTAAAAATAATCTTATTAAGTGGGTGAAATTATGAGTTAGTTTCTTCTCTAAAGTGATTTTGGTACCAATCAAGAAAAGATACTTTGGGGGCCGGGTATCTAGCTCAGCAGCCCAAGCACCTGCCTGGCACACACAAAGTCGTGAGTTCAATCCCCGGTGCCGCAAAAAAAAAAAAAGGAAAGATACTTTGTGAAAGTGAAAGAGAAAACAATAAAGTTGTGAGAAGGCCACCAAATTATAAGCTAAAGAATATTTCCAGTTTCTAATCTCCTAATAGCTTTAAAGAACAAATCTTGGAGAAGTTATTCACCATCTCTGTGCCCCCTTTTATTTTAGCAGAGAATAAGGTTGATATTTCAATGGGATCTTCAAACAACAAGAATGGCAAAAATGTTCTTCTGTATTCATCAAATATTTGGGTGCAGAGGAACACCACATTTCCTTGGTCTCCCTTCCACTGGTGTGAGACTATGTGGTGATTGAGCACTAAACACAACACCGTGTTCATAAGGATCAGAAGTGATATAAAACACCTTATAAAAGAGCCCAAAAAACCACCAATGATCTTTGCCCCATACATTGATCTTAAACCAAAACACTGCAAGAATTACACAGCTAGAAGAAACCTACACCCAGAGAAAATGCAACCCTCGACACACAGGGAAGAAAGTTTGAAATACGTCTTAATCATGTGACATCACGAGGCACTAAGATTGCGTGGGTTAACTTCCCAGATGAATAGAATGAAATAATCTTACCTCACATAACCTCAGTCTTATGGTAAACCTTTGAGGGAAATCTAAAATGATCTCTAATTACCAACACAAGCATGTGGCGATTTGATTTTGTTCATGGGAACAAACAGATTCATGGATTTTGATTTTTGTTTTTAAAGGTTTCC
>RJWT010050464.1:0-10853 GCA_004365215.1 Cuniculus paca
TCCCTGTGTGATGGAAATTCTTTCAATCACCTGGTGGAGCCCTATCTTTTTTCATGGCTGCATGACATTCTATGTGGTAAGCATACCACGTTTTACTCAACTATTTTTTTTTGTACGTAGACATTTATTTTGCTTCTATTTTTTTCTTCTAAAGACTGTTTTGAAACGGACATACTTTACATCTGTCCTTGAAGCTGATGATACTTCCAGGCAATGGAATTACCTCGTAACAATAACCAACAGTGGGATTACTGGGGCAAGAATATACAGAGGGATTTTTAGTGTTTTCTTTTGTTTAGTTTTGCAGTGCTGCTGGGCAAACCCAAACCCTCACACATGCTAGGCAAGTGTTCTTGTCACTGAGACACACCTCTAGGCCTGACTATACTTATTTATAATTGTAAGACTTTACTAGTTTACTTTTCAAAACTTAAGCGATTTACATTTGTATCAGCAAAGGATAAGAACCACTCATAATTATTTTAAATATCTGCCAATGTGATAGGAATAAAATGGTATTAATTTTTTCTTTCCTACTCGTAAATATGAACATCTTTTTATGTGATTTTTTGAGGGGATGCTCAGAATCCATCGCAGGGCCTCGTGCATGGGAAGCATGTGCCGTACTACTGAGCTACACCCCTAGTCCCTGAAGTGATAAATTTTTATATGACTTTAGCCTCTATTTTAAAATTTAACTTCTGAAAACAATCGGAGGGTGTGGCCACATACAACCAAAATATCCTTTTCACACCTAAACGAAAGGAACTTTTTCTTCCCCAGTACTGGGGATGGAACCCAGGGCCTTTGCTCTGAGCTATATCCCTGCCCCTTCTTTATTTCTTATTTTGAGACACAGACTCACTAAGTCACCTAACCTGTCCTTGAACTTGTGATCCTCTTTCCCCAGCCTTCCGGAGTGCTGTGGTTACAGGTGTGCACCACCATACCTGGCTTGGTTTTTGTTTTGATTTGATATTGTGGGACCGTTTCTTTTGTGCTGGACTTAAATTCCTTCACGTGCATTTATATTTCCCTGTTTTCTAAACGGCTGTTGCCTGATTCCTCCCAAAGTTTTCTTTTGCTGGGTGTGAGTTCTGTTTGTTCAGGCCAACCTGCTCTCTGATTGCCAGACCCCCTTTTCCAGGCTTTTGGGGCTTAGTTCTGTTGCCAACACACCCGGGATATGGGTGTCTCTCTGTTGGTGGAAGGAAAGCAGTCTCCAGCTCAGGGTCTGGAGATGGAAAAACACCACCCATTCCCTGCTCCTCCCAGTAACAACATCCCCGGCCCTGGCAGAATGGACTTGTCCCCTGCATTTTCAGATACAGGGGGAGCAGGCAGGTTAGATGCATTCTCACAGGCCCGGGCCCCCTTTCCCCTGGATTTTGCCAGTATTTGCAGATCGTGTTCTCCCTTGGGTGTGCCATGGTCCCGTCTTGCTCCAAGAATCTGACATCACATCATCAATCTGACCACAGCAGGACAATAACTAGTAAATTTCAGATGAGCTCTGTGGAGTATTTCAGTTTAAAGGAGGAGGGATGGAAATAGTTTTGGAAACCTGAGCCTCTGACTGATTTTCAACACAATTGCCAAGATCATTCAATGGCTAATGAATAGTCTCTTCCTAGCCCGGTGTGGTGGCCCAGACCTACAGTTATAGCATTCTAGGAGGCTGAGACAGGAGGATCACAAGTTCAAGTCTAGCCTGGGCAACTAGCAACTTAGAAAGAAGACCCTGTCTCAAAAATTAAAAAAGGGTTAGGGATGTAGCTTAGTAAGCACAAAGGCCTTGGGTTCAATTCCCAGTACTGCCAAAACAAACAAACAAAGAATAGTCTCTTCCCTGCCCAACATTGCAGTGCTTTCCTATAGTCTTAGCTACTTGGAAGGCTGACACAGGAGGGTTGCTTGAGCCTAGGTGTTCAAGGCCAGCCTGGGCAAAAAAACGGTCTCCAGCACCCAGGAGGCTGAGGCAGAAAGGTCACAAATTCAAGCCCAGCCTTGGCTGCATGGTGAAACCCTGTCTCAAAACAACAAGGAAACTGGAAACGAATGTTTACCTGGAAAAAATGAAGCTGGGCCTTTGCCTCATATTATATATACCAGCTTAAGGTAGATCAGCGAACTAAATACAGGAGCTAAAGCCATAATACTCTAGAGAAAATAGAGAGGTAAATTTCATCTCACTGGGTTAGGTAGGACATCAAAAGAAGCTGTAACAACAACAAATACATAAACTGTACTTCATCAACATTAAAAACTTTTCTGTATCGAAGAATATTATCAAAAAATGAAAATATAGCCTATAAGATGCACAATAGCTCGGCTCACGGATGCTTCAGTTTGCAAACAATTCAGTTGGGAAAAAAAAAGTATTGGGCAAAATTTTGCTTGCATTTTCAAATTCCGCATCAGCTGACAAACAGGACCATGGGCATCTTTCCCACACAAACACAAAAGCAGCCATCTTCCCCAAAATTAAAAAACAAATTAAGTTCATAACTAAGGTACCATATATCTGATGAAGGTCTAGAATCCAGAATATATAGAAAACGCTTACAATTTGACAAATAGGCAACCTAATTTTAGAAATCAGCAAAGAATTTGAATCAACATGTCTCCAAATGAGATAGAGGAATGGTCAACAAGCACTTGCTAGATGCTAAATGTATTTGTTATTAGGGAAATGCAAATCTAAACTAACGAGGTATTACTTCACCTCTACTAGGACAGTTATTATCACTAAAATGGAAAACAAATATCGGTACGAATGTGGAAGTTTTATCTCTCATACTTATAAAATGGTATAGCTTCTGTGGCAAACAATTTGGATCCTCAAAAAGTTAAGCACTGAATATACCCAATGGAATCTGTTCCTCAGTATCAGCCCCAAGTCATCAGTAACAATCACTCGGATACACGCGCATGCACGTGCACAGCAGCACCATTTGCAACAGCGGAAAGGTGGAAACAACTTACACGTTCATCAACAAATGAGTGGAGAGGCGAAGTGTGTATGCGTGTGTGTGTTAGTAGTTTGGGTGAGTAGAGCAGACATAAAAGGTCTCATGAGGCTGTTTATAGGAAATATGCAGAATAGCTAAATATATAGAGAAAGAAGGTAGATTGGTCATTGCCAGGGGCTAGTAAGGGGAGGTGAGGGGAGTAACTACCTAGTGGGTACAGGATCGCCTTTTGAGGTAATGAAAATGTTTTGAAACTAGAGAGGGGTGTTGGTTACACTCATTGGAAATGTTGAAATGCAACGGAATTGTTCACATTTAAATTGTGAATTTTATATGAGCAAAGAAAAGAAAATCTGGACCCACTAGGTACATAAAATTTTGGAGCGGGCTGTAAAAGTATAAGGAGAGTAAGGTTAAAAGAAAGTGCAAGGGCCAGACACTGTGGTGCGCATCTATAAATCCAGCTCTCAGGAGGCTGAGGCAGGATTAGGCCAGCCTGGAATACATATGGGGTCAGGGCCGGCCTGAAATGACTAGTGAGGCCTTGTCTCAAAATAAATAAAGAAAAATAAATAAATGAGTGAATCAAAGTACAAATAAAAAGAAACCAGCTAGAGTTTGAGCTAGGGAGTTATTGGCAGAGAGCTTGCGCAAATCATGAAGACCGGTTTGTATTTGAGTTGTATTTGGGTGAGGGAACATGCTGTTTTACAAAGGCTCCCCAGCTCAAACTCTTCACTGGTCTCTTGCCTGTAATACTAGTACCCTGGGAGGCCGAGGCAGGAGGATCACAAGTTGGAGCTCGGCTGGGCAATTGAGAGAAACCCTGTGTCCAAATTTTAAAAATTCAAAATGCGTCGGGGGTGGAACTCAGTTCACCCTCCAGTACTGGAAATAAGAGGAAACCACCCACAGGGTCTGCTGTTCCCCAGAATGGCGCTGGGAGTGGGAGGGAGTGGCGGGGCTTTGGCGACCCCGCGCGCCTGTGTGCTCATCCGGACGACGAGGATGCAAAGCGTTAAGGTGGGCGATTTTCCTTCTCTGAGGCTCAGGGAAGGCGCTGCAGCAGCAAGCCGATTTGCTGCCCTACGTCGGTTAGCGTCTCCCCAGTCCCGGGGTCCCGGCGGCGCTGGCTGCGGTCCTCTGACCACCTAGTCCTGCGCCCCGTGGCCTTCGCCTCCGCCCACCCTGCCCGGCCGCCTCACAGTGTGGCTGCGGCCCCAGACGGGGCTCGGCGGGAACGGTCTCCTCTCCAGGTGAGGGACTGTGTCTTCCCGCTCAGGGGCCTGGGTCCTGCTCTTCCTCCCACCTGGTCAGGCGCTGTCAGCCTCGGGGGTCAGCTCCGCTGCCCCTCTTCCCTTCCCCAGCACCCTCTGCCGTACGATGGGGCGCGCAGGTCGCGGCCGGCCGGCGAGGCGTCCTAACCGTCTCCGTCTTTCTCCTGCGTGCAGGTGGAAGTGAAGCCATACGTGCTGGATGATCAGATGTGTGACGAGTGCCAGGGCACGCGCTGCGGGGGGAAGTTCGCCCCGTTCTTCTGTGCCAACGTGACCTGCCTGCAGTATTACTGCGAGTACTGCTGGGCCAGCATCCACTCGCGCGCCGGCCGGGAGTTCCACAAACCGCTGGTGAAGGAGGGAGGCGACCGCCCTCGCCACGTCCCGTTCCGCTGGAGCTGAGCCCGGGCCGACCCGCCACAAGTACTGGAGTAGATAACGAGGAGGGAAAGAGAGGGCACTGCCTCAGGGCTTACAGTGTTCTGGAAATCTGTGCATTCGTTCTCGATTTTTAAAGAAGAAAATGGGTCTTTTTATTATTACTATTATTTACAGTCATATTACTGAACTCAGTGTCCAGTATAATGCAAAATTGCAGAGTGTATAACGGTACTGATTTGCACTTTGATTCACACGTTTGTCTGCTTGGTACCTTAATTTCTTACACCTGATTTGTCACTCGTGACAGTACATAGACTGCCATTCTCATCAGCGGCCATCGGGTTAACGTCTGTGATTCTTTTATTTGTTGTTGTGTTGCTGTCGTCTGATTGTTTTTAAACTGGAGCATGCACTTATTTTCAGAAACTTAGAGAATCGCCCCTAGGACAAGACTTACCAAAGGTAACCCTCGTGAGTAGGTGGCAGATGTAGCAGAAACTTCACAATTCAACAATTGTTAGCTGGGGTCTTTTAGACTAAGGGTAACCCTCAACGAAAATAAGCCTTTAGTTGCTCTGTATTTTGACTTTTAAGGATACCTCATAAGCTGGATCTTTATTTTTTCCTTCATGTTTGATTTTTGTTTTGCCGAGGATTTTGGTTAGATCTTTTTAGTGTTATGTAAATTTATGCTGCAATAGCTTTTGCTGCTATTCAAATGGTATATTAATACCATAATACTCTATTCAGGCTAAGGTATCAATTAAAAACAAAAACGAAACCCAACAACACACTTTTGTGATTTAGGAATAGAGTAAGCTGCCGAAAGGAGATCGGAACAGACTTCTCAGAAAGCTTCACAGGAAGGTCACTATTTCTGACTGCATGTTTACTTAATCAGGTTGCTGCATGCAATAAATTTTATATCCAATGTCTAGTATAAAACCTTCCCACAATGCACAAATTAAGAATCTATATAAGCTATAAAATACTCATTTTTTTAAAAGGAAGTTTTTTTTTCGTTAATGAATTGGTAATCGAATGGAGGAAGGCATGCCTCAATGAATGGACCGCTTCTGAACAGGAAGAGCCCATAAAAGGATCTACATTACAACCAATATAAACCTAGGTGTAGGATATTCTTAAAGCAAACTCGTGGATGGTAGATGAAGTACTTTGCGGTGCTCTGTTATATATTGTGCAATTTATTTTATATAGTAAAGTGATTATGTCTAACTGTGATCAAACTGAACTGTTTTAAGCCTTTGTGTCAGACATTAATGAACTTGACAGTTCAAACTGGTATATTATTAAGTAACACATGAGCTCTTAGTTACAATCTCCTAGTGCTTGCACCATTTTACATAGTTTCAGACCTTGTCCAGAAAACCAAAGAGCTCATCTTAGCTTACAAACACTAAGAAATATATACAGTATCTAGAGATAAGTTGTCAGATTGACAAACTAGGCACATCTTTTTAAAAGTTGTGTGATGGTGATGCTAAAGAAATGTCTGTACAAATTAAGGTGGCCTGGGCAAAGTTGGTTGTCTGGGTGAGAAATTAACTATTTAATTCCCTGGATTTATCCTGTAAAGCTTGAATAAAACTAAGCCCTGCTAGTACTACCGTGGACATTTTTTTAGCATTCACTCTTGGGCTGCAGATAGTAATATATAAACACACACAATGATTGCGAGACTATGTAAATCTTTTTTTAAATCTTTTTTCCTATGTTTCGGAATTCTGGGGACAATCTGACTGGATATGACACTGCAGAATAGATTTTAAGTCGCTGTGTTTTATGTGCTGTGATGTCCTTGTGCTGTCTTATGTTAGCATTGCTTGTTTTTGGGTTTTTTTCCTCCATTGTTTAGTTGCAGTTACTGGCTCTCAAGTTATAGTTTGTTTTCAAAAAGGAAAAACAAAATAGTTTTTTACTAAATTAAAAATGCTTGTTAGAATCCTCCCCTTTTGAGGTTGCCTCTGGGCCTGTTGGTAATAACTGTTCTTTTCCAGCCCAGGTGTGGTTTAGCTTTTTTTTTTTTTTAATATGTTTGTGGTTTTTTGTTTTTGTTTTTCATCTGTACAAGAAATTTCGTTATGTACTACTACATTTTGTATTCTAGGCAGTTTTCAAAAGTTGGCTGAAGATTTTTTGTTTGTTTGTTTTTAAGGAAAAAGGCATGCTTTCTGACTGACATGATCTTTTGCAATACCTCAATTTTGAAATATAGGAAAGAAAATGATATTTTCTAAGTAAGTTTATTCAGAAAAATATATATTAATTTAATTCTGCAAGAAAATGATTTAACAGATGGGTAACTTTATTTTTTTCATGCTTATTTGTGTTTTTTGAAAATGAAGAAGTTAGAGCTTTATAACTATAATATTAAAGATCATATCTAACCTACAGAAATCTACCTAATTATGTGAAAGAAGCAAAACTTTTTGAAGAAGCACCCCTCTTTCATGTACTAAAATAACACTGAGATTTTTAAAAAAGCTGAAAGATTGCACAACGTAAAGCTGAAGTGAAGGCAAAAAAAAAAAATGTCATGAAGAATAGGTTACAAAAAATAAACTCCATTTGGTGCTGAAAGTTGTGACTAGATGGTGGAAACTACTTTCCCTTAATTTGTATATTTATAATCAAGCGTTGATTGTGCACGACTGACCAGGATTGTGAAAGAGTTCTTCTGTTTGTATTTTTTTAAAGAGAACTTTTTTAGTTTATTAAATTATAACATGTTCCCTTTTGTTTTGTAAATAAATGTGTCCCCAAGTTCTTAATGTTCTATTAAAAGAGAGGGTCCTTCAAAAAAAATTATTTTTTAAAACATAGAGGTGTTCTGACCTGCGACTTGACTGGGGAGCCCCTGGGTAACACAGGTCCTGTTGTGGCCTTTCCTTGATGTGACACTTGAACTAGTCGATTTTTTGAAGGCTATAACCTAACCTCGACTATTTGTTGTTATGTGCAATACTGTTTGTACTGTTTGTATAAAAAAATAGAAAAAAAAAGAAAAGAAAAAAGGCATAAATCTTTATTGCAGATTTATTTTCATTGCAAACTTTAGACATTGTGATTCACTGAAATCATTTTTCTACTGTCAGATATGTACCTTTTCTTCATGCTGGTATTTTTTCAATAGTAATGTAGCCTTTGTACTGAGACAAATTTTCATTGTTATTTTTAGAAAGATTTTTTGCTAAGAAAAAAATTAAACATATTTACATATTTTTCATTTTATTTCGTATTTTCTTTAAGGAGTGCTTTCTCAATCATTAATAGAGTTGTTTCTGGGAGGGACTTTCATATCTGGTCAATGTCATAATATTATTTTGTATTTTTACTTGGAATAAATTAATTTTATGATGCTAATTCTTTAAAAGTTTATTTTTTTCATTTTCAGTTATTTTTGAAGCTAAAACCTTTGTAATATTGTTACTAAAGTGTCTAGTTTTTTGAAATGCAAAGCTTTATGTATTATCTTGCTGATGTGGTTTACAATAGTGTGTGACAACGATGAAAATGGTTGGTTATGTAAAGTGATTGGAAATGTAATGGATAATTGGGTAATAAAATGACAGAATGAGCAGAACATGTGAAATTTTGACAAGCCTTTTCCTTTATTACAGTGATGTAGTGTAAGACTAGGGATGTCACAGTACAGGTCTCTAGGGATGTCACAGTGGATTTATACAACACCAGATGCAGCCAAATCTGTGGCCCTGATAAAGAAGTCACCCTACTGAAATACCACTGGGTTTCAAACCTAGCTAGGTCAACAGAATGTTTCATTGCTTTCCCCCCTCTAACTTTCATTTTTGTCGCGTGCACGCGCGCACGTGTGTGTGTGTATCTGCCACCAACTGCTGTCCATGTGTGAGATGGTGCCTTTCTCTCCCAAATCTTTTACATGAATCTACAGTGGTGACATCTGTGAGTCCAAGGAAGTGGCTGAGAGGACACCAGCTTACGGATAATATAGACTGACTACAGTGTCACACTGTGGTCCTTCCCTGGAAGGGTTGCTTGGCAGCACTGGGGAAGGACACCTGGATGTCACCACTGTATGTGGCCACTGTGTGTGTGTCAGGCTGCATCTTCCTCCACACCCCTGCCTGCTCTGTTATTCCGCCCCCCTTGCCTTTCATCGTGGCAACACATCGGGCCCCTCTGTGCATGATCTGTCTGCTCTCCTGCTGCTTTCCCAGCCCCCACCTCACCTGGAAGCCGTGCTGTTCAGGCAGCATGATGTCGCAGTGGCACCTAAAACTAACGCAAAAAAGATCGTACAACTGCAAAACTGGTGTTGCGTAAACAGAACATCCAATGACTTGCTCTAGATAGAAGGTGTGTTTCTACTGGTCATTGGTGGCCTCCTCTAGCTCCGGTAGCCGCGGAGGTGAGGTGGATCAATAACTCGGAGAAACTTGAGTCCAGAGATGGCTCCTGGGTATGCTCAATGTATTCAGTTTTGTAAATAATATATAGATTAGATCAAGTTGTGATGTAAAATTTTAACTCAAATTGGGTACTACTGGTTGGAATTTTACATTAACTACAAATAAATGATTAGGAACAGAAGAAAGAAATTGGAAAAATTCTTGTTTAGTGGTATAAAGATTATGCTTAGATTTCTGCCTATATCTTGTGTTTTATAGCTTGTTAGTGAGGCATGGGCTAATGCAGAATGTACTGCATTTATGCAATTAGCAAATAACTGCTAGTTTTCATTTTATCTATTATATTAGCAACAAATGGCATTTAACTGGGTAAAGCTCCTACCTAAATATTTGAGTATTGTGACATCTCTACTTGCAAGGTTTGAATGAAAGATTAGTCACAGATTAGTGAAAAAGTATCTTTTGTTACAACTGGCTTATTTGTATGGACTGTTGCTTTTTCACTAGTTTGTATGGTATGTCAGCTGACATTTCTTTCTGTTCTCTTTTTCTTTTATAATAACCAGATTTCTCTATCTCAGCTGCACTAGTGTTCCATCTTACCACAGAGTATTTTATAATTAATGCTGTTGACTTTATACCCCAAAATGGGTCAAGAAATGGCTCTGTGATTCAGGATTGTTTAAATTTGTATGATGAAGAAATTAATTGCAACAAGTAGAAAACTTGGGTGCTAACACAGGACAACTCTTTTTCTTTCCTGGATATAGTTCCGTTGGGGTATAAAGTATTAGGTATTTGTATTTTTGCTGTCAAAATAATGGGCATCACTTTTAGAGTGTTCACAGCTAAGATCTCTGTATTTGTTTTTCAACTAACAACTAATTTTAAATGTATTGTATCTTTTATTACCTGTGTTCTTAGATTGTTTTTTTGCTAGTAACCCTTACTCAGCTTCTGCCTTTGGGGCTTGGACTAATATTGCTTGTATGGAACTACAGTACTGTGACTAAATATGGAGCTCAATGCAGCTATTGCTTACAACTGCTTAAACTTTGTAGTTTGGACTTTTTTTTCTGTAATAACTTATTAAATCTAGTTGTATGAAGTACTGACACTTGTCATCCTTTGCATTTGCTAAGGCCTAAGCTTGGTGTACTTGGTTCGCCTCTGGGGAACATCTCCGCCCACTCGATTGGCTTTTGGTAACAAATCCTTTACAGCACGTGGAACGCAGCAGAGTTCTTTCCTCTGATACGGCGTTTAAGAGTATTCGATGGTTGACTTGTGTGAACGCGCATCCAATACCAGGTGTTTAGAGGCGCGGTGTTCAGAGGGGTTCGTTTGGTTTAGTTTTATTCCGCGTGTTGGGGATTGGGCCCAGCACCCCGGGCATAGCTGAATTAGCGCTCTCCCTCTGGAGCTGCCTCAAGCCTAGCGCAGTGGGGTGTTTAATTGCCAGCACTTTGCCACATGAAACAGTGCTCCAAATCACCACACACCAAAAAAAAAAAAAAAAAAGAGAAAAGGTAAGTATTGTTGCCTTCGTTTATTTTTGTTTTTTACTATGAAACTACGTTTCCTTTTTTTTTTTTTTAATTTAATGGATCTTTAAAACTCGCGTGTTGATTGTGGACACGACAGACGCTCTTTTCCAGGTACTGATCCTTTAAGAAAAGGGATCAAAACAAATCCCTCGCAGAGCGTTCAAAACACGCGGGGGCCGCGTCCCACAGCCACAGACTGCCGCACTGGGGCGGGGCCTGGGTGCAGGATTTTAAAATCCCGGGATTTCAATCCAGGACGCCTCG
>RJWT010050465.1:0-10844 GCA_004365215.1 Cuniculus paca
CCCTATTCATAAAAGTGGTATATGATGGCATCTCTATGGCAGGACTGTGGTGAGGAGTAAATAATACGACAGTCCAGTGGCTTTCACATAATAGGTGATCAGTAAATATGAGTTTCCTGTTTTCCATTTGCTTGTGTTTCTCTGTGCACATGATCTTTTGACAGCTGTTTAGAGTTGTATTGTTTGATTCAGTAACAACCGACCATACGCAGCTACTGATGTGTGAAAGGTAGCTGCACCGAACTGGGATGTGTTGTAAGTATAAAATATATGCTAAGCTACTACGAACTGTGCTGCTGTAAACATGGTGCCGATATATCGCTGCAGCATGACATAACAGAAGCAAATTAAAACAAAATATATATATATGTATATATATATATATACACTAAGTTTCAAAAACTTAGCATGTACTAAGGTATATAAACTATCCTATTAATAAATTTTTATATTAACTGCATATTAAAATGGTGACATTTAGAATATATTGAGTTGAATAAAATATATTTGTAATCTCATTTGTTTCTTTTTAATTTCTTTTTTATTAGTAATAATTACAAACATATTATTATGCATAATAATTATACTCGCTTTGGAGAATTGGGACATATACATATCAAATCTTAATCATTTTTCCTTACCTTTTTCCTCTGCGCCTTCCTCCAGATTCTCTTCCCATCTCCACAATCTTTTTAATTTTTCAAGCTTTCTACTGGAAAATTTTAAATCGCATTGGTGGTTTACATTATATTGCCTTTGGATAATTGTTAGTGTAGAGAATTAATGGAATTAAATTTTGAGGTCTCTCCAAAGGCCAGGTGATTTAAATATTTGTATTTTTTCATCTTTTGTTTTAAAGATCTCGTTGCCTAAAATCCAATGGAGTTTTAACAGTGGGAATAGGCACTTATTTGTTAGAGATTAAGGTAAATTGGGGAGAAAATATCCATCCTGTTGACATTTACTTGTTTTTGCATTTTTGCCACCATCTGTATAATCTAAATACTCTGTCCTCTAATGTTCCAAGCATGTGTAAAGGTTCAAGAGCAGTGTCCCTAACTCACCTCTGATGCACAGAATCTTGAAGCCACCTGCTCTTTTGCTTTGTTGCTCCTGGACTGCACTACGTATTTGCTTTCTCTTTATGTGTAACATCATTTTCACTTACTAAACTCTTCACCTTTCTCAGAAACCACATGAGACTGTCCCTGGACTAGAGAGGAGATTCTTTTCAAGACCTTAAGCCATCAAGAAACCTTAAGCTTGACATTAAAATCATTTAAGTACACATGTGTACACACACACACACACACACACACACACACACACACACACAGCCAACTCAACAGTATGGTCTCATCAAACAAAACAACATTCCAGTGCATGAGCTGTCTTTTCCTTGCCAGCATCTGTGGGTCTCTTTGCTAGGCTCTGGGGTTCAGGGCAGATGAGGGATGAGGCCCCTACTGAGCACAAGAGACAAAGGAGAGTGCAGCCAGTTTTCATGGTGAGGTCGCATCATCATTCTGGTCTCTCTGTATTTCCTTTTATTCCAACCCTCAACTCCTCTAAACCATCTTCCAACCCTAAGACCTCTGCTGCAAATGGCTTCTGCTTTGTGATGCTACCCATGACCTTCACGTTCGTCAATACAATAGGTGCCTTCCAGTCACATCCCAGGGTAATTCTTCAGTGTCCACACTGCTCAGCCCTGCACTGGCCTGGGGTTCTACAGCTGGCTCACTACCTCATTTTGTCTCCCTGGCTACTCCCTCCCAACACTGCAAATAGCTCCTTCTACCAGGGCAAGCAGGGAGGCCAAAGAGCAAACTGTTAGAAGGTGTGAAGCAAAATGATGAGCTTCTGAGCTACAGTAGCAGATACAAAATTAGGGACAGAGGGGTGCAAGAAGCAGAAGGGATGGGATCTAGAACCCAGTTTGTCAGTGTGCTGGCAGAGGGAAAAGACATACCTGGAACAACTTTCAACTTTTCCCTGGCCAGCTGCATCACTGTGAATGGAAGGCATTAGGAGGGACAGCTTACTAGATACCACCTCTAATAATAGGGAAACTAATTAGTAGAAGTCTCTGGAAATGGAATATTAACCCAATTTCAAGATTGCTAGTTCATCTGTTAGGTTTACCTGGCATGGACAAAAGCATGAGCCAAGCCAACCGAATCTTGCTCAATTTTAGCTATACTATATCCCAGTAATGTACCTTCCTCCAATCCATCAGTTTCTCCATCTGCCAAATGGACTCAATCACAAAGAATGACAAAATTCCCACTTGCGTGCCTGAACACAGTAAACCATCACTATACGGTAGTTGATGTTCCTTGCCGCTCGTCAGGTCATCCTTGTGGATGCATTTCTCCTCACCTAGTCTAGTCTCTTGAAGATTTTTAGTCCATAGCACAATATTCAGCTCCTCTGGTCCTAAGTCTTACAGGACATGTACTCTATAAAAATATGTGCCAAACAAGAGCCTGGTGCTCCAAGCTGGTCCAAGCAGAACCCACCGCTGTTTGCCTTCATTTCAAGTTTTTGTCTTCCCTGAGGTGTCTCTCAGCTTCTCCTCTGGTCTCTCTGCTCCACCTAGCAGCTACAACAGAGTTTTTAAAATAAAGTCTTCCTGAAAAGGACTTTGATACATTTTTTTATGTCTTAATGAAACAGATAAATGAATTCATTTTTTAGAACCCCTTTTTTTCTTTGAAAGAATCTCAACTGACATTACTGAACCAAGAAAAAAATCAGCATGGCATATATAATAATAACCAGCAATGAATCTGGAAGAAATTCAAACCCAGAAAGATGTCTTTGATGTTTAAAAAGCATATTTAATCATATTTTAACGCAAAATGAAAAGCCACAAATCTATACGGACATTCCAAACAGAGACGAAGTAATTTTTTTATCAAAATCTTGCAACCCTATTCACGCAGAAAGAAGTTGTCCCTAACCAGTACTGACAGCCTTGTCTGAGATGTGAATCTAAAAAACACCGCATTTTTTCAATCATACTTTGGAAGCATCGAATGGGCTTCAATGAAATTCCAGAATTACTTCAGTCCAGTTTTGCAACATACTGACTGTCCAACCCCCCTGCCACTCTTTCAGTGGGGTCCCGTTACTCATCACCCCACAAAAAAAAACACACACACGCATCTTCAATGAGAACCATTGAGTGTGATACATGAAAATATTCAGTTAATCCAACAGACTTTTATTTCTGTTCTCTGCCTGTTTTTCCATTCTGAATGGAAGGAAAATAGCTCACTCGCCACCTGGAGCGTCTCCCAGATGAGCTGAAATGCAGAGACGTTCCCGGCTTAGGGGTGGTGGGTTGGCTATTCACACCCATAAATCCAAACTGCTCGGCAGTTTCACACAGCTCGCCAAGAGAACCCTGTTACTGATCCTCACAAATGCCAAAATTGCTATTGGCTGACATTTATGGCTCAGTCTCCGTATAACAAATGATTTACCTAGAAAGAGACACACACTTCCGGTGAGAAGACATTTAATTCTTCTTCCAGGAACGGCGTGGTGGAGAGGCTCCATGAAACAATTCAGCTTCAAAGTTCATGGTTTTAGTTGCATAATAGATTCTTCTCTCTTCTTTTCTTAACTTTTTAAAAACATACAATTCACGTACATAAAACTCATCCTTTTAATTGTGTACAATTCAGTGGTTTTGGCATATTTATAAATTTCTACAACAGTTATAAATACTTACTTACAAAATATTTTTCATCACCTTGAAATAAATGCCATCCTTACTAGCAATCAATCCACAGTTCTGCACACTCCAGCCCTAGGCAACCGCTAATCAACTTCTGTTTCTATGGATTTGCTTATTCTTGACATTTCATGCAAATGGGATTATATAATATGTGGCCTTTTGCACATGGTTCCTTTTGCCTTCTGTTGTTTTCAGGATTCGGGATGAGAATTTGTAGCCATATGTTGAATTCCTCTTTTAGTCTCACTAACTGTCGTATGTTGAGTGCCTCTCCATGCTGAAGGACATAACACATAACCCTGCTTCATCCTCATAACCGTGGAATGAAGCATTAACAATTGTACTCATTTTCTAGATTGAGAATTGAGTCGCAGGAGTCAAGGACTGTGTATAACTTTGAACCGTGAACAAGCACGAAAGGCAAGACTTCATCCATATCTGTCTGACTGCAAAGCCTGTAATCAGCTTCACTGGCAGAAATCTGAGAGACAAGTTCTGATTTTGCTGCCCTTTCCAATCTCTCCTTTTGAACAGGAAAAAGTGTGTTCCAAAGACCCTTGAGAGTGAAGGCAATTCCTCAGGGCTGACTGTGTTAGAGGGATGACAGGCCAAATCTCATGAGTCCCATATTCTGTAAGGGAAAAATCCAGAGCTCTAGCACCCAGCACACTGGGTGAGTAAATAGAAAGATGGAGCATCTGGTTCAGGTTTGGAATGCCACGAATATCCATGTTTTGGTCTTTCATTGATGGGCTAATAAATCAGACTGCTCACTTAAGAATAAGTCAGTTGATTCACAGGAATTGTTCTTCTTGACAAACATTGGAGAAATAAAAAAGAAAAACAACCTTGCCCATCACTGTCCCAAAGTTCAGCCCTAAGAATCTGGATGTCAGACTCGATGTCTTTCTCAAGTCTCTTCAAAGAATGACAACACATTCCAGCAGCAATTTTCCTTTTTCTCCTGGATGAAACAACATAAATTACAACTGAATCCGTAGTTCAGCTTTTAATCTCCTTTCAATCATTTGTTCCTCCTCTATCCTGAAATGTCAGGAAGTTAAATGGTCAGGGAGTGATGGGTCTCACTTCACCTCATTCCCAGCCTCACCCGCAGCGCTAGTGGCCACGTTTCCATCAACTGCCTGGCTGCAAGTGGGAGGTACGGGTGAAAAGGAGCAAGGCAGGGGGTCTGTATGATTCTCTCTGAAAACATTGGACCCTGGATGCATTTTTGGGTGCAGGTGCAGAGGAAATGGGCCTTAAAAGATGACAAATTACTAGACACATGCTTAAAATGAAGCCAACGAGCCTCATTTGCTCAGATCTTCATCCCAGTTCAATCTGGGGCTGGAGTTGAATTTTTCACAAGAGAAAAGAAAGCACCCTCTTCCCCTCACTCCAAGGGTTGCCTGTGTGTCTGCTTGCTTTTGCTGTCTGTCCTGCTGTTTCTGGCTCAGGATTCTGTGCTCCAGGCTGAGCAGGGTCTCTAACCCACACTGTGACAGTCTTCACGCCAACTCCGGACGTGGACACAGCACATGTGAAACCGCACTCTGCTGACTCCTATATGCAAGCCAAATTCCTTCACCTCCCTAAGCCTGCATTTCCTCACTTGCTAAATGGAACTATTAATACCAACCTCTTCAGGTTGTTTTGAGGATTAAATGAAATAAAATATATAAAGCACTTAGCGAAGTGTTTGACATGTAGTTAATCCCAGTACATTAGCGATTGTTTTTATAAATTTCTCCCAGTTATTTGGAAGTACCTCCCAGTGAGACATTACATGGTCATTTTTTTTAGCATGCAGAGCACACATATGATTTAGGGAGACGAGGAGAGAATGAGTGTCTCTAACAGGTGCTTTCTGGTACAAGCTATCTCTGAAGGGAAGAAATGAAAGCGATTCTGTCTTCGGCTCGTGAGCATTCCCCCTGGAGGAGGCAGGAGGAAGAGGCCCCAAGTGAGAGGCCGAGCAATAGAAGGTGCCAAGGCAGGAGGCAAAAGCAGAAGTCAACTCTGCTCAGGAAGTTGAGCTCTAGAGATCCCGGATAGCAGGAGGGGACACCAGGCCGTAGGGGCATCAGGAGAGGGAAGACGTTCTAGCCATACAGCTGCTGGGAGAAAGTCAAGAGCAATCACCCTTTCTCCCAAACAACACATCGCCATTCCAAGACCTATGACTGGGTGAGCAAAGCATAAGCAGGATTCAGTGCATCTCTTCCAGGCTTCACAGTCTTAAGTAGAGGCCTTGGGCTGGGCTGGGTGTCTGTATGGGTATAGAGACAAGGACCTAGAACCAGAGAGAGGAGCCCAAGGGAGATGAAACTTTCTGGAGGACAGGAGAAGGAAGAGGAGAAGTCAGCACAGGGTTTCTCTGTTTCATCACATCTATAAACAACCACAGCAGATTGGTTTTCTTAGACACTGAAGCCAAAGTAAAGGTTGGGACATAAAATGTTTATTAGGGACAGCACTGTGGAAGGAACAGTGGGGAGGCAGACCTGGACAGAGGGAGAAATCAGACTGCAATATGGGCCCAACAAAACTCCAGCAAGTGCAGCAAGGAGGTTGGCGGTCAGGAGCTGGAGAGAAGGTCTAGACTCTTTGAGGGTCCAAGACCAGAGAACGGTAGCATGGATCCCGGAAGCTGGAGGTTGTCTGCCTAGCCCACTGCCCACATCTGGGCAGCAAGGCCTCCTTGAAAGATCTGGGAGGCTCATCTGTGTCTACCATGACCACATCCACTATTCAGGGTCAGTGCTCACTCAAGTAAGTTGTGTTCTATGAAATCTCTGCAAACCTTGAATTAATGAATATTGAACCATCGCTCCTAGGAGAGCACAAGACTAGGTTTCTTTAAGCTTCTGGTCACAACCTTTTTTTCAGTCAATCAATATATGACTTCGTTTTATGTGCATTTCTGTTTAAAGACACATTACTTAGTACATATTATTGATTTGCTGGCGTTGAACTCATGACCACCAGCACTGTACTGCATGCTTGAATGAATATTCTCCAATATGTATCTCTTCCACAGCCTCTCCTGCTTGGGAAGAGTTGTCAGCACTTCGGTGCTACACTTGGAGGCTGTCTAAAATGGCAGAAGCACCAACAAAGAGTGAAAAAGTGCAAAAAGAAAAAGCGGCACTAAATCAACTCTTTTTACACATTTGTGTACAGAATGAGAGCTGAAATGAACAGATGAGGCTTTCCTGGACTTCAGCTAGCAACATATGAAAGGCACAATTTGACTGTTTTTGTCACTTTATGTGGCCATAAAGGTTGTAAGCACTGGAAGTGCACATACATTTAGTTAGTATAGAATCTGTGAAAAGCGAGAATGAACTGTACTCAACTTTAATTTCCTCCCTTATAATTACATATTCATTCCACTCTCATTCTAGGTGATGCTGTTGATGAAATCGTGTTCACCATCCTGACTTGTGTTGACTTGTGTTGGTTTAAATACATCCTACTAAAATTAAGTTGTTTGTCATTATACCATCTAAAATTGTCTCACACACCCCTAGTTTTGCATAGATCTAGGCGCCAACGATCTTTTCAGGCTGGATTTTGTGGGTGGCAAAATTTGATACGTGAATAGTTTAGTCCTATCCAGTCTCAGGAAATCCTTCTCTCATATTTCTGTTGGACTCACTCATTTTTTTTTCAAGGATTCCTGAGCTATACCGAACTGACCTCTCTCCCATAGTCATTCATCATAAGTTGTGTATCCTTCACTTGTTAATAAAATAACAGCTTGTGTTTAATGCAGACTGGTTCAAATAAGAGAATTTAGCAACTTTCCAAGTCCACCAACTTCTTCCTGTGTGGTTAAATGTTCCCATATTTGATGAAAATGGAGAAAGGAGATGACAAAAGATTTGGATTTTATCCTGGAACTTATTTGCTGGCTTTTAAAATCCTAATATAAGATTTCTTAAATTTATTTCTCATAATTTCATAGAAAGCAAGAACAATTTCTGTGAAAGAACTGGTTTTTAGGTAAAAATACCATTTAATTTCAAAGTATACCATAAATTAGATTTAAGTGCTATCTGGCATTTTTATTTAAGATGTCCAAGGCTAAACATTGCAGACTGGATGGGGTGGTGCCTGTCTATAATCCCAGCACCCTGGGAGGCTGAGCAGGATAACCATGAGTTTGAACCCAGCATGAGCAACTGAGTAATTTAGTGGGACCCTGTCTCGAAATTAAAAATAAATAAATAAATAAAGATTTTCTGATGGCACAATAACCTCAGGGCTGTAGTTGACTTCTTTTAAGGGGATGTTTGTTAAAGCATATGAGTTTTTTAATTGGTTTTCAGTCTCTCTGCCATGCTGTGCTCCAACTGCATTTTTCTATTATTTGTAAGCATCAGCTGAGTTATTTATAGATGAGGCTAAATATTTGTTAATTCAAAGTAAATAACATTTAAACCATGTATACATTTTAAAATCTTGAACGTATGTTAAATGTTCAAGAAACAGCATTCTGTTTCCTTCTCCTTCACTGTGTCTTCTGATGAATATTAATGTTCACGGTCTGGATTCCCTTTGTAATTGCTTTCCAACTAATTATGCAGAGAGAGGAAGAAGAATAGCTCCAAATATAACACAACTGATAGTTCTATTCACCAGTCTGGTCTTGGCACTGTATTATCTTGCTGAGTCTTCCAAGGCAATTCCAAGGCTTTTAGAAAACCTAATGTCCTTCTCTGTTTTCCCTATGGTGATGGCAGTAGGGTCTGTCTTCATAGACTTCACACCTCACCCACATGTCATCTTCTTTGTTCTCTAGACATCAACTTTCTTACCTGCAAGCCACGGCACACTAGTATGTTGTCAGCAGGTTTCCTGTATATGATGACCTCCTGCCTTTTCGGTGGCCAGGCAGCCACCTGGAGATAAGGGGCCCTCATCTGGCCTTGAATAGCCTCATCCGCAGAGTCCAATATGCAATTCAAGAATTATCCTTTCCATGTGTCCCATCACATGAGAAGGCCTGGGACTTCCACTCAGGACCAAGATTCATTATGGCTGTGTGAACATCAACAGATGCCACAACACCTTTATTTGCCTGGCTCTCTAGTGCCCAGCAACGAGTTCTTCTGACAACTGGCTCATTTTTAAGACTCATCAGGTTTACTTCATTTCTGCAGAGACTAACTAGATTTCTCTTTCCTGGGTTTAGAAACAAACTGTAGCAGAAAATGCACCCCCACACACACACATACCAGTATACTTCAGTTTCTTGATTGCCCAGGTAACGGTTCCTGTTACAGTTCCTGTTACTTCTGTTTCTGAGAAATGCCTGGTCACTGTGATGCACAGCTGGTCACTATGATGCGTAGTGTAAGAACCAGTCAAAAACAGTCAAGCACTCTGCTTCTGTACTTCCCCTTTGCAACCCCATAAAAACCTCCCTCCCTGAACCTTCAAGCCCTGACAGTTTTATAAGGATTGATTCCTTGTCAGTGCCCATCTGATGTTAAATAAATCTGCCTCCAAATCCTGAATGATGCTTCAGGATTTCTGTTCGCCTTGGCAAAACTACCTTTTCCAGACCTCTCTGTTCTAGGCAGTGGTGTAAGACCAGCTCTTGCGGATGCTGTGGAAATGGAGGTGATCCATGACTTCTGGGTCAAGTCCACTGAGAGTTGTGTGTCTTCCCCAACACTTTCCTCATGACTTTCTGTTCCAAAGTGTTCTAGACACTGTATGTGCTGAAGATGGCAGCTAAGTCCCTGAATGACTGTATTCTGCACAGCTGTCTCATAATTTCTAGCTGACTGAAACGGAATTTCAGGTAAAAAATAATTTTTTATTGTTTTAAGCCCTAAGACTTTAGAATTTATTGGTTCTAAAAGCTAGCATTACTCACTATAATCAGTACAATTTCTTAGAACTCATGTGTATGCACTGATGCTTGTCTCCAAAGCTCCAAATTCATGTGTTGAAGTTGTAACTCCTAGTGTCTTGGTTACTTTTCTTTGGTTGCTGAGACAAAATACCCAACAGCCAAAATTAAGAAAGGGAAGGTTTATTTCTTACACTTTGGAGGTTTCAGTCCATATCCAGTTGGCTCCAAAGAAGGGTGACATGGCTGAGGGGGCAGCTGTCCATGGCAGCTCACAAGCAGCAAGAGCAAAACAGAGCAGAAGAGCAGCAAAAGAGAGACAGAGACCCAAAAACATGTCTTCTTCCCTCCCTTATATGGTATGCAGGCTCCACCCTTGGATGGGTGCAGCACTCATACCGATAATCCCAGTGCTAAACCCATTGCTAATCCCAGTGCTAAGCCCAGCGCTAGGCAATGAATCAATCACAAGTGCCAGATGCAGCCACTTCCATGACTACATGAGGCTTGTGGGGGGCCGCCTATATACAAACCATAACACCCAGTACCTCGGAATGGAGCTATTTTTGCCCTTTAAGGAGGTGATTAAATTAAAATGAAGCCATTGATGTTAAGACAACACATCTGGTATCATGAGAAGGGAAAGAAATCACAGAGAGATGACCACAAAGAATGCAGGAGAAACCAAACAGCACTATGGCACTGGATGTCCAATCTCCAGAACTACAGGAATAGAAATATCTACTGTTTGAGCTCCTTAGGCTGTGGCACTTTGTGATGGCAGCCCAGCAAGCTAATGTGGGTGACGAAGTCTCCTCGTGCACCGTCTTGGCTCCTTCTTATTTCCCAGCGGGTTTGCTTGGATTTTTAATCTGTGAGCAACTGTGTAGTCTTCAAAGATGCCACTTTTTCTGATCTCTTGTTTCTGCCATAGGTATCCTTCATGACCTGCAATCAGTTCTGCTAATTTCTCAGACCAGTCCACATACAAAAGTGTGCACCTACACATATATAATTGCATCTGCCTGCTACTTTCCATGCTTCATCATTGGCTGGTCACAGAGATTTATGTAATAAAAATCTTTACCATACCAAAGGCTGCCTATGATTTAAACTTAACCTGATCCAAGGACTCACAGGGAACTCGATGTTGGTGAACGTAAGCTCCAGAATTTTTGAAGATTTTCCTTTAATGCAGCTGTTTCCTGGCCACTGCCCTCCAAGGCT
>RJWT010050466.1:0-10836 GCA_004365215.1 Cuniculus paca
CTGTGTTACTTATTTTGAGACAGGGTCTTGCTGTTACACAGACTGGCTTAACACTTAGCCATCTTCCTGCCTCTGCCTCCCAAGTTGCTGGATTGGAGGGTATGTTCCACTGCACCCAGCTTGTCTGTATTCTTGAACTGGCTGCCTACTGTTTTGTTTCCCCGTGACATGATTTATCATTGAGTCCAGGACAGTTGTCCCTTCCACTTTTTAATACAGAATGTCCCACATTTTGTATTTGTGTTGGTTGACATTACTTTGACTTTCGAAAGGAAGGTAAATGTCCTACATTCCATATTTGTCTGATTATTTCATTGTAGTGCTTTTAGTATTTCTCTATCCCCTACAATTCTAATTAGAAGCTAGGTATGAAGGCTTTATTAGATCAGTTTAAGTGTTTTACAAGTGTACTTTAGTGACAATGTATCATTTATGTTGTCTCACTATTCTAACCCACATCTCTCATTGTAAATATGATTTTCCTTTTGCTTATTTAGGTTTACCCTCATTATGACTAGTCTTTAGGCTCTCCATTTCTGTTTGTTTCCTATAGCTGTTATAACAAATTAACACAAACTTGTTCTTTTCTAACACCGCAGATTTGTTTTCTTACAATTCTGGAGCTCATAAATCCAGAGTTTCACTGGGCCAAAGCCATTGTGTCAGCAAGGCCATGCTGACTCTAGACTCAAAGCTCTCTAGACTTGACTGATGCCAAACCTTTAAGAGTTTTCAGTGATACAAACAGCCAGCTGTGGCATGCACTGTGCCATATTTTTACCACCACTGCTCTAGACAGTAGGAAGAAGCAGATTCCTTTGAAAGACTTCTTTCATTTTTAAAGCCAGCACTTATATATATTTAAATCTTCTCTGTAGTTTTCCATGTGGCTTTATTACTTGTGATTACATTTAGGCCCCATCTAGATAATCCAGGATACTCCCCATTTCACATACTTAATTTAAACCAGGTGTTGTGGTGTACTCCTGTAATATCAGCACTCAGAGGCACTACAAGTATGAGCGCCACCTGAGCAATTTAGCAAGACCCTGCCCCAACATTTAAAAGAGAGCTGAGGATGTAGCTGAGTGCAGAAACCCTGAATTCAATCCCTAGTACTGCAAAAACAAAACAAAACAACAACAAAAAATATCACAGTTGCTTTTGCTTTCAGCGTATATAGGTTCTGTGTTGTAGAATATAGTCTTCTTGGGAGGCACCATTATTCAACCCACTGTGCCATCTTTCATATTACTTCTGGGTTTGGTTTCTTTTTTCTGGGTTGTTAGCTATTTCATTTTTTCATCTTAAAGTAATTTCATTATCTTTTTCGACTTATTGAGAAATATGACAACAGTTTAACAACTTTCTTTTCTCTCTGATTGATTTCAGAATTTTTCTGCTCTTCCACTTGAACTTGTGTAAGTAGTTTTAGAATTAGTTTTATTTTTCATGGCCAGAACTCAGTGCACTATTTTAATCCGAGTATTTTTCATTTTGAACCAGTTTGAAAATTTTATGGCCATTTTCTATTCACTTATCTCTCCTGGATTTGCTAATACCATTCTTCATGTCTTTCATATTTTCCTTTCATCTATCTGAATCTTGTAGTTAATTTTTCTCAGAATCATCTGTCAGTTATTTCTTTAGTTCTAATCTGTTTACTTCACTGAAGGTCTTGTTTTTTGTTTTTATTTTTTGGTTCTGAGATTGAACCCAGAATCTCACCCATGCTAGATACTATACGACTGAGCTATATCACCAGCCCTTCATGTGAGGTTTTATTTTCATGACCATACGACTCAAAATGCAAGTCTTTATAACTTCCTCATGATTACATTTGTTTTCTGTTTTTCACGGATATTTAGATTTTTTTTTCCCCACTGAATGATTAATCTCTTGGCTCTTTGCATTCAGTACTAGAGTTCTTCCAACAGTTTTCTTGAAATTTTATGTCCTGATGTCTATTCGTTATCTCTGTCCTGTCCCCTGTAATAAAATATGTCCTATCCCCTGTTAATAATATATATTTTTTCTTCTGTTAGTTTGCCAGGCATGGTGATGCAAGCCTATAATCACAGCATTTGGGGAGGCTGAGGCAGGAGGACCACAAAGTTGATCCCAGACCGGGCAATTTAGCAAGACCTTGTCTCAAAATCAAAATAGAGAGAGAGAGAGACAGAGAGAGCGAGCGCTGGGAATGTAGCTCAGTGCAAAGGCTTTGAGCTTAATCGTTAGTACCACAAAGAATAGTCCTGTAATTTTCTCCTTTGACCTATTAAGTATCTTGTTACTGTATTCCTAATGACTGTATCATTAAGAGACTTTTTATTCCCGTTTGGATTTTTTTTTTGTTTCAGTAGCTTCACAAAATGAATTTAAGAAGTTTTAAAATTTACTATTACCTATTAATAGTTGGTAAGATATCTGAAGATGCATGTTCACAGAGATGAAGGTGGGGACCAGTGGCTGTAGTTATTCTGTACTGAAGACGCCCTTCAGTTCTTTCCATTGCAGTTGATTCACATTTTTGTTTTAGCACAGGCATCTTCTGAACTAGACTTTAAAAAAAATTCTCATTCTTTTTGGAGAGAGAATTCTGCCTTTTGGGAAGTCACTAGAAATGACCAGTTGGGTTTTTTTGGTTTGTTTTTGACCAATTGTTTACGAAGGTTGTCTGGTGTTAATTATGTGATATAATGAAGAGATCAAACCAGGACAGAAAATTTTTCAGTAGCTTTCTTAAAACTTTGAAAATTTTTCCATTCCGTTAGGAATGTTGTAAAAGCTGTCTGTCTTTTTCTAAGAAGACATATTAAGGCTAAAACTATGTATCTACTGCTAGCTTTAAAAATATTTCAAAGCACCAGGGATTGAACTCATGACCTTGCGCTTGCCAGGGAGACACTTAGGCCATTGAGCCAAATCTCCGGCCCTTGTCTTTTTGAAACAGGGTCTCAATGTGCTGCTCAGGCTGGCCTTGAGCTCACTTTGTTGCCCAGGCTGGTCTTGAACTCACAGTGATCCTCCTGTCTCAGCCTCCCAAGTGCTGGGATTACAGGCGTGAGCCACCACGCCCAGCTTCTCATTTTACTTTTTGGTATGTTATCTATTTTATAAGAAGCACCAAAGTTCTTTCTCTAACTCTTCTGAGAAATGTAAATTTTCTCTCAAAGGCATCTTTTCTAATTTCAACTAGGATCATTGTAATTTTTTTTCTGTTCTTTGGATATAAAATTATTTTGCTTCGAGAAGATAAGAAACCTGACTTCCAGACATTGTTGGTCTGGGCTCCACCCTCCCAAAACAATCTTATTGGGCCAGGGATATAGCTCAGTAGCACAAGTGCCTGTCTGACAAGTGTGAGGTCATGAATTCAATCCCTGGTACCAAAAAAATAAAATAAAATAAAAACAATAGTAATAATAATAATAATCTCATCGTTTTCTGCTTCCCAGAAGTCAGTTTGTTTCTAATCAGTGCAGTCTACTCATTGCCCCATGTTCATTTCTCTAATCTCTTTCCCTTCTGTTTCTCGCCCCCTAGGGAGCAGCTCTTTATGCTAACTGAACATGAGTTTTATCTGGAGTTGGGGGGACTATCTGTAATAGAACCCTGAACTTACTAGGCAAAGAAAAGTCATGGGACTGGGTCAGTGGTTTTTTCTCTCTGCTGTTCTAAAAATAGTTTAGATCACCAACTGCTTTTTTTCATGTTTATATCCAACTGTGTATATATGCCTAAAATGTAATTGTAGAGCCATGTATGGTGGTGTACACTAGCAGTTCTGTCATTTGCAGCAACATGGATGGAACTGGAGGCTATAGGTTAAGTGAAATAAGTCAGGCTCCGAAGGCTGGATACTGTATGTTCTCACTTACTGTATATATGGAATCTGAAATTCGTCTCCTAGGAGTAAAGAATAGAGTGGTATTTACTAGATCCTAAGAAGAGGGACAAATGGAGAGAGAACGATTAGTGGGTACAGATGTATAAGTAGATGAGTGAAATAACTTTTAAGGTTCTATAGCAGAGTAGGATTACTGGTTGACAATAATTAATTGAATACTTCAAAATAGCTAACAGGATTTTGAATGTTATCAACACAAAGAAATGATAGCATTTCTGAGGTAATAGACATGCCAGTTACTGATGTGATCGTTGTGCTTGTATTCCTATGTATTGAAATGTTACACTGTACCCCATAAAGGTATAAAATTACTATGTCAATTAACAAACAAACAAACAAAAAAATATATATATATTTGGTACCAGGAACTGAACTCAGGACTTCGTGCTTTCTAGGCAGGCACTGTACTGCTGAGCTATATCCCCGGCCCAAAAATATGTTTTAAAAATGAAAAGAAATATTAGTGGCCATGGTAGGCAAGAAACAGGAAAGACCAAGAGACTGCTAGAATAAACTAAGAAGTTGGGATGACCTGGACAAGAGTAATAATGGTAGAGAAGGTGAATATGTCTGCATATGCATGGATGTAGAGATGGCTTGGATGTCAGTAAGAAAAAAGTTAAGGGTAATGCTACACCTTGGTTTTAGCAACTCAGTTAATGGAGTTTGCCATTTTATGACTTGAAAAGACTGGAAGAAAACAAGTTTTGGGGGGATGGGCTGGGGAGAAGACCAGAAGTTCTTTGTTGAGCATGTTAAATTTGAGATGCCTGTTCACTAGGCACTTGGAAAAAGTGTGGAGTCAAGAAAAGATAGCTGAATTTTAAATTCTGGACCGTATCAGTTCATAGTAGGCATATAAAGACACAAAAGTGAATGGTATCACCTACGGAATAAGTAGGTAGGGTAAAGAAGACATCTACGCCTTGTGGAGATTTGAGAAATTAGCAAAGACACCCTAAAAGAAAATGCTATAATATCTGACTGTAGAAAAAATTTAGCATAGCTTCTCAAGCTTTGATGTCCGTGTGAATCATTTTGCTGAAGTTAAGTAGGTCTGAAATGGAACTGGAGATTCTGAAGTTCTACAAACTTACAAAAGAAGGTGATGCTGGCCGGGCATTTAGCTCAGCGGCACAAGCACCTGCCTAGCAAGCTGGAGGTTGTGAGTTCAATCCCCAGTACAGGAAGGAAGGAAGGAAGGAAGGAAAGAAGGAAGATGATGCTGCTGGCCTGCGAGCCACACTTTGAGGAGGAAGACCTTATGACAAAAAAGACAGTGAAAAACAAGTGGAAGACTATTTTATAGAAGAATTGAGAATTAATATTCACAGTAAAGAGTATAAATCAGTTTGAAAAAACAAAACTCAATAGAATAAAAGCTAATATGGCATAGAGAATTTTAAAAAACAAATATAATAAAATACTCAGTTTTATAGGAAATGCAAATTAAAACAACATAATCCTTTTTTCTCTTTCAGACTGATAAAAGTTTAGAAGTCTGAAAACATTTAATGTTGGAAAATTTTGGAGAAAAGGGAGGACTCATACCCTGCAGACTTTTCTTCTTTTGGAAGACAATTTGACATATTCATTAAAATTTTAAATATGGCTGGGTGTGGTGGTGATATAGGGGAACGAAACTTCCAACCTACTATGTCCGGTATGAGTTCATGTTCTCTAAAATCGAAGAATAAGTTTTAGGAACAACGGAGGTTAAGAGCAGGATATATTTATTGAGAGAAAGAAAGAAAGCTTCTGTCAGAGGGACAGAAGGGGTCCCGAGTGGGTTGCCAGAGTCTCTTTTTTAGGGACTTTTATAGAGTAAAATCATGAAGTGAGACAGGTCCAAGGTGGGGAAGAATGGGAATTCCTAAAGTGGGCATAAGGTGGGACAGAACTATGGTTAACCAGTAAGATTAATTGCTCATGTAAAATTGTTTAAATCCAGGACAAATGAGAAGCTAGTCATGTAGCCAAGGGAGCATGCTTAAAGAGCAGTGACTCTTCCCCTAGGGGCTTGAGATAGGTGATTCCTGGCTTCCTCAGAATGCTAGAGACCTATTTAGAATATCAGCCCTCAGGAAGTGGGTGCTTTTGTTTGATCTGTTGTCCCAGGTCTGGCCCACAACAGGAGGTGTCCGTCTCCTCCACAGTTGCAAGGTATCTGGGTTTTTGCATTGGCTCTTTCAAGGAGCTAGCCCTGTCTGACTGCCTATAATAATTCTAACAAACTCAGCTTCCTGTAACATTGGCAGATACCTATAATCCCAGCACTTGGAAGGCTGAGGCAGGAGGATCCTTGTGAATTCGAGAACAGCCTGAGCTACAAAGGGAGCTAAAGGCCCGCCTGAACGGCATAGTGAGACCCTGTCTCAAAAAGACAAATGAAAAATAATTTTTTTAAATATGTAGATCTGGAATGTGGCTCAGTGGTACAGCACTTCTTTAGCATGTGTGAGGTACTAAATTCAATCCCCAGCACTAAAAAATAAAAATTATGCATGTATGTTATTCATATCAATCCAGGAATTTTTTTTTTGGTCTTTTTGAGACACAGTTTCACTATGCAGTTAAGGCTGAGCTTGAACTCACTTTGTAGCCCAGGCTGGCCTTGAACTCGAGGTGATCCTCCTGCCTCAGCCTCCCTGCTGGAATAACAGGCATGCGCCACACTAATCCAGGAATCTTAAACCTAGATACCAAATAGGAAAATTTGTACTTTTCCCCAGAAAAGTACTTCAGCACTATTCACTGAAAAACTGTTTCAGGTTGAGAGAAATGAAGCAATCCAGATGTTCAGTAGGCAAATAAACCAAGAGTCTTCAGACTCTTTTGCTCATTTTTTCCCCTTTATAAACTATTATTTCCTTCCTGTTTTTTCTGTTGAGTTGATGTCTTCCTGTGTTGTCCAGGGTGCCCTTGAACTCCTGCCTCAGCCTCCAGTGTAGCTGAGCTAAGACTAAAGTGCATGTCACTGTACATGAAATCACATGTTTTTGTTAGGAGTGATTTAAAAGGCCATACTTTCTACTGTGTTATGTTTATGTTAAGTATTTTTTTTTTTTGTAAAACCTCAACACTGCAGTTTTAAGATTACTTAGTTTATTGACAGTATCTACCATATAATGTAATTTGTAAGCCAGTTCTCATTTTCAGCCTATAGGGAGCAGCTGAGGCTGGGGATTGATCACAAATTCGGGGCAGTCTGAGAACAATGACTGCCCCTGGCAAACAAGCTGCTCCAGTCCAGAGAACTACAAGCCCTAAGGCAATCCAGGCAGTGGGTTGCAAGGCAAAGGGATGTCTTACGGAATTTTGTCTTGCTAAATGTATAAATACACATCCCTACAGTGGTTGAGCAGTTGCTTTCCTCCCATCAGGAGAGAGGAGGGCTCCACCTGGCCCCAGCTTTCGTCTGTTTTATTTTCCCATCCTCTCGCCATTCCCACCACCCACCATCTAGAGCTATAGCCGGACGCTACATCAAACCAAATTGCAACTCTTAATTTTACCAGAAAAAAAAAATCTTAAAACAAACATGTTAATATATATGCCTTTATTATAACCACTAGACTTTAGGCTAACCAGCTGAAAAAATGAATTAAGCTGGAAACTTGCAGTAACACCCTGCTCGTATTTTCTCTTTTCTTTCAAGGAATTTATCTTCTCTTTGAATTATCTCTTTTTTGGATGTTTTGGAGATTATGTATCTCAGAACCGAGTATCTTGTCATATTTGAGATGGATGAGAACTTTACCTTTTATAAAGTGCAAAATGATGATTTTTAAAGGGAAAGGTAGGCAAGAACTAATTCTCAAACATCTAGATGAGTTAGGGAGAGTACAGGGGATCTGGACATTGATTTCTTAAAATTATCCTTGTTACCTAACTCCTAGTAATCACTGAAGTTTGGTGACCTCTGAAGTTATTAATGTCATAAAATACTAATTTAAGCTGAGCGTGGTGGCTCATGCCTGTAATCCCAGCACTCAGGAGGATGAGACAGGAGAATCGTGAGTTTAAGACCAGCCTGGGCTACAAAGTGAGCCGAAGGCCAGCCTGAACGGCATAATGAGACCCTGTCTCAAAAAGACAAGGGCCAGGGATCTAGCTCAGTGGACTTAGTGCCTGCCTGGCAAGCACGAGATCAAGAGTTCAATCCCTGGTGCTACCAAAAAAAATAAGTATATATATATATGAATTTAATGTTTATATGACCATTAAAAAGGAGTATTGATATGAAAAGAATTCTGAGACATTGTTACTTAGTAAAAAAAAAAGTGTTAAAATATTTTATGTATAATTACATGTATTTGTATATTTTATATATGTATATAAGAGAACATGAGGAGATGCTTACCACAAACCATGAGCAGCATTTACTTTTTTGATGGGGAACCTGGAATTTGGGGGAGGTAAAAACAGATTCTTTTGGTTCGTTCTGTATACAGCTGAGAATAAATTGTAATACTAGTGTAGGAAAAAAGTTAAAGGTGTTTAATAATAAAAAGGGGAAAACCCACTATACTAAATGATATGTAAGTTCTAGACTTTGAGGAATACTAGATAGTTATCTATGGTACAATTTTCCTAATTCTTGACAAGGGATATATAACTGTGAATGACTTAAATTTCTTGGCCATGTCAACTAGCAGTTCCTATGCATGATTTTTAGTGTAGTGTAAATTTGCTTCTTTCTTCTGAATACTCTGGTCCACCTTATTCTACTTATTTCTGTTTGAGTTGAAACTCCATGCCTTATGTGACCCTAGGTTTTCCTCTTTCCACTTGTTTACTCACTTTCTGTGTGTGTCAGATTGTATCAATTGCTGGGAAAACCTCTAAGACTTGAAATGACTTGAAAGTTGATTTGTTGTAGTACAATTTCATAATGCAAGGTCTTGCCGTTTGGCTGTGTAGTACCCAGGAGCAGAAAATAGTCATTTGTGTATAATATAAAAATATTCTAATTCATATACTAAGTGATTTTTATTTAAATTCTTTAAAAATATTTTTTAGGTATGGAATATCAAGCAGATGATTAAGTTGACGCAGGAACACATAGAGGCCCTATTGGACAAATTTGGTGGGGAGCATAATCCACCATCAATATACCTGGAGGTAAGTTTTTGAATATTATATCTGTAGTCATTTTGAAACAGAAAAAATAACTTAAAAAAAGCATTTGTACTGATAATCTTGGTTATCTTAGGAGGTAGGATTAGAAGCAGATATAAAAAGAGAGTTAGTTTTTGCCTTTACTGTATTTTGTAGTCTGATTTTACTTGTTACAGTAAATGCACATTACTTTTGTAATTCGGTAAACATCAAAACTAAGTAAAGGATGTATCCTCTATAAACTTTAGAATATTACTCTGAGGAGAGAGCACATTGTTTGGTGATCAGCAAAACTAGTTACCATAGCAAAATGGGGCAATTTTGTGAAATATCTTTTCCAGAATAAGTTCGATTGGAATTGGTTTCTGGTTCCTTATAAAAGATGATATTTATAATCTTAAAATATCCCAATATTGCCTACCTTTTCTAATAGTGCCTTGAGGTTGTGTCAAGCCTGGAGCACAATTGTAAATTTACAGAGTTAGTCATAGTTCTTAATCCCAAGAGATAGTAGGTAGTATCTTAAGCACAGATAAGCCTCAGCTTTAGTTTCTTCTGGACATTAGTCAGGTTCTACAGATAGCAAGCTGTTGTGCAATCTCTAGGCAGTCAGGTTCTACGGCCCAGACTGCTCACTACTACCCTTCACTACTTCTCTGTATAAAAGATGGCTCAGCTATAATTACTAGTCACATGTGGAAATAACCCTAAGTTATCAATGATCAGTTTACCATTTGGCTCGAAATGCCAGAGTTTTTAAAGCACAGATTGAAAGATTCCTGATTAAATTTCTGATTTAGTATTCCCACTACTTTTTAAGGACAAATTTTCACTAGTTCATGAGAAAGCAAGTGTGCATTTCTAAAATGAATCCTGAGTGAGTGTGGTGGCATGTGCCTGCAATCCTAGCACTCAGGAGGATTGCTGCAGTTTCAAGGCCAGATTGGGCTAGATAGTGAGTTCAAGGCCTGAACTAGAATAAACCCCTGACCCAAAAAAACAGAATCTTGGGAGTTTGGAAGTACCAGCTTAATTTTTTTTTCTCTTCATACATGGCTGATTGTAGATCACACTATTAGTGTCAGTACTAGAACTAGAATTCTTATTTTTGGATACTAACTAGTTAGTGTGTTTTCTAGTATTCCATACTGTCTCTTTCCCTTGAATATCTGAGGGGGCCAAGCAAAGGAATAATGAGAAATGGGTAATTCCTTGTTAATCAAAATAAGGCAATAGAAGTAGCAGTTTGTCTGTCAGTCATTTCTGTCTTTGGACTGTCCTCGCTCAGTCCCCAAGTCTCACTATGACAGTGATTCACTGCCTCCTTTATATACACTCTTCTTACTTTTTACTGTTTGAGCACTATTCGTTAACAACAACAAACCTTTGAGCTTACTCTGCACTTGGTACTTTGTGAAGTACATTTATTAATCCTTACAGTTACTTTAAGCTAGATGCTAGGTTGTAAGAATCTTTGTTACCACTCTTTTATAGGTGAAGAAACAGAGAGAGGTTAAGTAAGAAAAAAAGAGAATACCTAACTGACCAGTCATGGACCAAAACCTCAGAAACTGTGAGCCAAATTGAACCCCTCTCTCTTCTTCATGAAGTTACAGGTGTCTGGTGTTTTGCCCAGCAACAGGACAGCTGCCTAATATAGGGTCCCTTGAGACTTCATGTGAATTGTAGAAAAGATTGTTCATTTCCATAAATACATCATCAGGATTTTGATAGGGACGGCATTGAATCTGTAGGTTGTTACTGTTAGTATTGGCATTTTAAGTTTTAAACTTTTTTTTTTTTTG
>RJWT010050467.1:0-10855 GCA_004365215.1 Cuniculus paca
CTCAGAAAACCAAAAAAGAAAAAAAGAAATCTTCCTCTTAACAGGGGGGAAAAAATAATTGAAGAAAGGGGAAAAGAAGAATTATTCAACCATTTCCTTCCTCATTCTGGCTGCCTGGCCTCTCATACAGGTGGCACTTGTTCAAGTCAACTGAACACTGAATGATTTCTGAAAATAAACACTGCTTTTTTCCTGCACCGGTCAGTTGTCACCTCCCACTGCCATGGGCCGGGAGATACTGCTGTCTGCGGCTCCACGGGGCCTCTACTTGTATGTGTACGGTTCTGTTCTCCCGGGAGAAGAAAGGATCTGATAAACAGGACCTCAAGGACAAATACTCGGCCACAGGGGAAGGGTCCACCTAAAGCAAGCTGATTGAAGGCAGCAGAGCCCATCACGCACTGGGCAGGAGCTTTGCTGACTGCCACCCACTGCATCTGCTACCTTGACGAGCCCCTTCCTGCAACCAAGTGCAAATCCTAGGAAAACCTTCTACCAGACCACAAGTCAGCTATGAGGTTTCTTGGGGCCATATATATATATATATATTCCCCCCCCTTCGGCTTTTTGCAACAAGGTCTCACAGTGTAGGCCTCAAACTGGCCTCAAACTCATGTCGATCCTCCCGCCTCAGCCTCCTAAGTGCCAGGATCACAGGCATGTACCACCACACCCAGCTCTTAGGAAGCCTTGTTCTATCTTCTTTGGACAACAAATTCCTTTCTTTCTTTCTTTCTTTCTTTCTTTCTTTCTTTCTTTCTTTCTTTCTTTCCTTTTTTTTTTCTTGAGGAATAAGTTTATTGGCCTTTATCTGAAAAATCTTCATAGAAATTTGGTTTAACTCTCGGCAGCCCACTCCTGATCTGAGGAAGCTTGCCTTCTTTTGAGCTACCTGATCATTCTTCTGGGCAAAGGACATTTTGGGACAGTTTCACCTCTTCTTTTCAACTTCTCTCTTAGGCTTCTTTACATAGACTGGATTCTGTCGTTTAGCAGCATGAGCTTTCTTATACATCTCCTCCACATCTGGAGTTACATGGTTCTTTACGTACTGAGAGAACTGTTTTTGGTAAGCGTCTTCATCTTCTTCCATCAGGTAACACACACAATCTGCAACCTCTGACCCATGATGTGCTTCCGACGTACTTCCGCGCTGAGCTCCTGGCTTTCAGATCACAACCAGGGATTCATTTGGTACTGCAAGGGATGGACAAGTCTCCCTCCACAGCACCCTTTGGGGATGCAAAACTTTTATGGCCAGTTGTAGTTCTGGCCAGGCCTGCATCCAAATAGCAGGTAAAGGCACCGGGTTTACCATCAACGCCTTCCACATTGTACCCCTCTCCCATCACCTCCGCCTGGCCTGCAGAGACCTTACCCATGCCAAACCCACGGAGAAGCCTGTGGGCCAGCAGCAGGCCAGTACAACACGCTACGGCAGAATGCAGTAGGCCAACTTTCACACCGTATTTTGGTACTTCATGTGCATGTGCTGCACGGACTATCACATACCCTCCAATACGGACATAAGCAATCTGACAAGTGATATCTGTTAGTTACACCAACTATCGCCCTGTATTTAGGTGATACTTATTTTTGTCCTGGTTCACCAAGGATTTACAAGCATAGCAACCAGGTTTGCCCTCTTGTTTTCTAAACTTCACTTGGTATCTCTTAAAGTAGGCCTTATTCTTAACAACTTGAACAAAACCCACCCTGTGTAACAGAGACCCACATTCGTGGCTCTACACAGACCTGCAGGCCCAGAAGTGCTACGGGGGGGAGCTCTTTTTTTTCAAACTAAGTAAATGTATTGGTATGTTTTAGATATGCATAATGATCACATTCATTATAGGAATGTGTACCTGCACATGACATACCTTGGTTCTTTCCCATTCCTCTTCCCTCCCTTCCATCCCTCTTCCCCTCCTTACTTATAAAAGTTTTGTTTCCATTTTTTTCCTTCTTTTCTCATTTTTTTCCTTTTTCCCCTTCCTCCCTTTCCCCTCCCCCTCCCTGGCTCCCCTTCCCATTTGAATATTTTCTTCCTATGTCACAATATCTGTTATACGCTTTGCTCCTATTTACACTTCTGACTTTTCCCTCTGGGCAACAAATTCTGAACATCTCTCCCTCCTCCCAACAGGTAGAGGAGAGTCACAGCCCTGGTCCCCAGACTCCCCCACAAAGGTCTCCATTCTCTTCTGCCACCCCCCCAGGATGGGACCCCCAAGCCCCAGGATGCAGTCCCATTCCGGTGGGTTTGGGAGGAGATGGAGGAAGGGCTCTCATCACTGGCAGGGCGTCAGCTGCTCAGACATTTGCCAAGATTCACAACTCAAAACCCGACTCCAAGACAGAAGGCAGCTGGAGCGAGAGAAGAGCCACGTCTTCCTCCCCACACAGGAGCATCAGAAAGTCGCCACCCAGGTGGTCCTAGGTACCCAAGTGCACAGCCCAGAGATAGGAGACACCGAGTGCCAACCCCGCCAGGCAAGAGTCTGGGTCCAGCGCGTCCCCCACATGACAAAATGTCACAGACGCGGGCTCTGGCTGCTTGCGACCTCAGCGATAAAACTCGTGTGATCTACAAGATGCTGCACAGACACTTAACACATAACACCATCGCTACAGCGCCCTGTCCCCAGCCTGCAGCTTGACACAAGGGTGAGCAGGGGCCAACGAGGACATCAGATTCTGAAAGAGTCAAGGAAATCAAGTTTTCGTGATTCAATAAACAACTGCATCTCAGACTTTACGTGAACGCAAACTGGCACCTAAATTACTGTTTAAAATACTGTCATGATAGAACCAGGCCTGGTGGCGCACATCTGTGATCCCAGCACTCAGGAAGCTGAGGCAGGAGGATCGTTATGAGTTCGAGACCAGCCTGGGCTACATAGTGTGTTCAAGGCTAGCCTGAACAGCATAGTGAGACCCTGTCTCCAAAAAGACAAACAAACAGCTGTGTACATAAGAAGACCATCCAAACTCAGCGCTGGGGAAAGAAATCTTTCTGTTCTCCTGAACGTTTCCACATCACTGGGCCCAGCAGCGAGGGTCTTGGGCTGGAGCGCCTGCCCCACTACTGTCTGCCAAAGCCCCTCCCTGCCATGTAGGACTCCGGTGAGAAGTCTCCCCCGCTGTGGGAAGACTGGGGGGTACACAGTGACCATCACACTTGAGAGAGGAAGCTCTTTAGCCTCACGTCAGTCACTTTCTTGAAAAAGGAATGAGAGGAAAAACAGAATTAAGAACACATACAAATGCAGGTGAAGATGCCACATATGCCCTGCCTGGGACAGAACAAATGGTGTTGGGAAAGGGACAGAGGCAGGAGAGAAGATTCTAAGGTCAACTCGATAAACTGGTAAAGCCCACCAACACACACACATGCAGACTACGGTACACGCACGCGCATACGCACACTGTGGCACGGTGCTTGGTGAAAACTGTGGTAAAGACCACTGAGTCAGGCAGACCCAATTTTAACTCTCTTCTGTGACCCTGCTCTGGTTGCAGGTAGAGGTGGCCTTGGCATCCTCTGCAGTGATAATCTGCTTAAGGCCAGTGTATACAGTGCCAGGAATCTCACTGTCTACACTGCTATCACCACCCAAGGAGTTAGTGATTGGCATATGACCATCTGCTCCACAGCACTCCACAGGGCACCTACCACATGTGGGGCAGTGTGATAGTTGCAGATCATTCCAGATAGTTCCAGATCTTTCTAGATCATTCCAGGTCATTCCAGAATGTTCCCAATCATTCCAGATCTTTCCAGTCATTTGATCTGACATGGTCTTCAAGCTATATCTTACTCTTTTGTGTGGTTTTCCTTAACATTCAGTACCTGCATGTGCTAGAGACAACATCATGTGTTTGTGCCAAATGGGATATTCGGTGCTTCTCCAGAGAACAGCCAGCCACTGCCACAATTTTAAAAAAGAAAGCTAGGTGTGGTGGTTCACATCTGTAATCTCAGCACTCAGGAGGCTGAAGCAGGAAGACTCCCATGAGTCTGAGGCCAGTCTGGACTCCATAGTGAGACACAGTCTCAAAAAAATCAAAATAAGTAAATATTTAAAAATAAAATTAAAAAATAAGAAAAACAGACAAGTTAGCCTAATGAGAAGTGGCTCCCTACGAGCAGAGGGTGTTCCTGGTTTCTCTCAGAAGGGCCTGGAATCCTGATAGGTGAGAAGACTTAAGGCAGACTGGTCTGGGTTGAAGCCCTAACTTTCTCTTATTTAGGCTACACACGCTCACAAAACTCATTTCCAGGAATCCATCCTAGGCTAACCGCCAATATAATAGGGACTTGCAATTGCAAAAGATGAAAAAGAAAAAAAGCCAGGATTCAAATCAAACATCCAAGAGTGGTGGTGACAGCCGGGTGTGGTGGCGCACACCTGTCATCCCAGCACTCGGGAAGCTGAGGCAGGAGGCGACCAGCCTGGACTGCGCAAGGAGACCCTGTCTCTAAACTAAGAAACCAGAGAGCCCAGCCAGGGTGAGGTGGTGCTGGGAGTGCCAACACAGGGACAGAGTTCCGGCTTGGTCCCGCGGAGATGTGGGTCAGTGTGTCACTTCTTCAAAGAGGTGAGGCGGATCAGAGGAGCCGCGCTCAAAGGCCCAGGGGACAGAGCCAAACGCAGAGCCCTCAGAGGGCCCGGCCCAGCCCCCGCACTCCCAGCACCCAGCCCAGGAGGGGAAGAGAAGAATGCAGCATTAAGCGGCTGCATCCCCTCTCAGGGGCCTGTAAATCGGCCCAGTGTTCCCAGCACCCGCAGGGAGCAGCTCACAGACAGCAAAAGGCCAGGCAGACAAATTTAGAGCCAGGCCGATGAGACCCGGCAACAGCCCCCAGCCGGGGTGGGGGCAAGGGCCCTGCACCCCGACTCACAACGGTGTCATTAACCCCGAGCCCGCTGCGAACACTGAGGGGCTTCAGCCCGCTGAGAATACCTCGCAGTGTCCCGCGACAGCCAATAATAGCGGCGGGACACAATGCCGCCCTTTGCGGCCCAGCCGGGCGCCGTCATTTCCATAGGACATTTCTGGGACTCTGTGAGACTACACCACAAAGGCTCGATTGAAACACAAGCCTCCCTTTCCCATAAAGTAAAAGAAAAGAGAAAAAAAAGACACCACAATTTCCTTCACAGGGGAGGGAAGACTTCCCCACCCTTGCCCAGGGATCCTGGTGTGCACGACAGAGAAGCCACTGGCATGGGACCATGGAGGGATACTTCCTGTGTCCTCTGGATGGGACCAGGTCTAGCAAACCTGAGGGTTATGTGGAGCAAAGGACATGAAGAGCCCTCAGCAGGTTAAAAGCTGTGAAAGTCAAGCCTGGCGTGGTGGCACACACCTGTCATCCCAGCACTCAGGAGGCTGAGGCAGGAAGATCCCCAAAAGTTTGAGGTCAGCCTGGGCTACACAGTGAAATGAGACTCTGTTTCCAAAAAAAAAAAGACAGAAGGGGGGAAAGGGCTGGTGATGGAAAGTGCCAAATGAATACCCACTTGTTCTTTTTCTAGCTCAAGTCTCCACTTGAACAGCCAAGCTCTGGGCATAGCACACGCTCCTCCCAGGCCATCTTGAAACAGCAGCCAGTGAGAAGGTCAGAGGCGACGGCCCCCTAGGTCAGGGTGGCTGAAGGGCGGAAAAAGGAGGCTCCTTTTTAGCCAGGCAAGACAGCTGCCCTGGGCAGTGGTCAAGGGCACCAAGTGCTGGAGCAGGAGTCCCAGAAGCCCCTGTTCCACCATGCACCAGAGGGCCCTGGGCCAAATCCTGGATCATCCACCGCCCAGCCCTGAAGGCCAGGGACTCCTCGGGGCATCCTCCCAGTCCCCCACAGCTGATCAGTTGCTCCACCCTCGTCCTCCACAGCCCCCACACCCTTCCTCAGGCCACCAATGGCACCACCACCTGCTTCACACAGCTGCCCTCACTTCATCGTCCCAAGGGTTCCCCACTCCTGCCCCAACAGCCACATGGGAGCAGTGAGAGGACCTGGCCTCTGTCACCCTGTTTGGATTTAGACACAGAGCCCCAGCAACACGGGAGACAGATGTGACCAGGCCAGCGCAGCCTCCCTGCTGTCCCACTGCATCACACGGTGGATGCCCCTCCTGGTCCCAACAGGCTGGCCAACAGTTCCAGCGTAGACACCAAGTAGGCACCAAAAGCTCCAAAGTGCAGAATCCCCCTCCTGCTCAGTCTGGCCTACTCGCAACTGCTTCTTGCTATTGCACCAACAAGCCAACAGCCCTGCCCCAGGGCCTTTGCACCCACCACTTCCACTCCCCCACATGTACAGCAGCACCCAGCCCCTCACACCACATGTCCTCACCCTCTTTCTCTTCTCTCCAAAGCTCCAAAGCCCCCCACAGAAGCACTGGTGCCCAGTCCTGGCAAAGTCCTGGCTGCATCCTCATACTGCTTTGTGATGTACGAGCAGGGATGCCTCCAAGTCGGGGTGCAAGGATGAGATGTGGAAGAGAGAGAGAGAAGGAGGAGGAAGGGAGGAAGGGCCTTGCAGCACCAGCCGGAGCAGCTGTGGTCACCCAGCACTGGACACCCGCAGCACACAGGCCAGGGCCACACTATGGCAGCCATAGGTCACTGAGACAAAAGGCACCAGGAAACCAACAGGAGCGATGACACTCATGCTCCCAGGGCTGGGCCCGGGGTCACATCTGTGCACATAGCTAGAGCTGCGCACTCAGGGCTTCCCCAGCGATGCAGCCCACCGTCCATCACACACCACACCCCCTTGGGAACCCATGGGCCCCATGCAGTAGGCATCACCCAGTCACCAGAACTACCCACAGCACAGCTTGCTGCCCATTTCTGTGATGCCCACTCCCTTCTCTCCATAATAAATGATCCCTGACTAATTTTACACAGTGCTCCCCAGATGGACGACGTTTCCCTGCCTCCCTTGCAGCTAGGCTGTGCGCACAACTCAGTCCAGAGCAGCAGGGCCCAGGTAGAAGTGCTCATGACACTTCCAGGGAAGCTGGCACGGTGTCCTTGCCACCCAAGCCTCCTCCTCTGCCAACCTGCAGCTCCAGCAGGAGAGCTGGGTCCCAGGAGAACAGACAGCAGGTGTGGGAAGGCAGAAGACAGCCAGGGCCCCCTAAGAGTCCTGAACTTGTTGCTATGGAGTGAGAAGAAAAACTCTGTGTCACTGCTCTATTATATGACTGTTAACCTGGTCTGTTGTTAAATGTCACATAAGCCAAAATAAAAGTCCCCAAATCCTGCCCCCACCTCTTACTTCCAACCAAGTCCATGAAAAGCGAAACATCTGTTCAGATAAAAATCGAACATTCCTACCCATTAATCTGCTCTACATGTGGATGTCCAGGACTTTGTATGCTATCATCTCTATCGCTACCTCCTCGGGTCCTTGCTAATTAAGGAAAGAATGTGCCCAGGGCTTATAGGAGGGAGGCACCCCCTGGGCCTCCAGGAATCCAGGGTGGGAGAGTAATGAAAGCAATTCTACCTCCCACATGGAGGGGAAAAGAGAGAGCTTCACTTCAAGGTGAAAACAGCAGTGCTCATCTTTACGGATTTCATTTTCTCTTATCCGCTAAAGAAGTATGTTTAACGAACCGTGCTGGCAGGCTGCAGCCCTGTCTCAAAAGTCCCACAGTTCTGGCTGGGCGTGGTGGCACACATCTGTAATCCCAGCACCTGGGAGGCTGAGGCAGGAGGATCGCCATGCATTCAAAGCCAGCCTGGGCTACATAGTAAGTCCAAGGCCAGCCTGTACTACAAAGTGAGACCTTGTCTCAAAAAAAACCACAAAAAAAAGAAAGAAAAAGAAAAATTAATAGTAATAATGTGGATTAGGTTTTATTGTGATCCCTAACACATACACAGAAAATAGGGTTTGGAAATAAAGAATTGGCTTGCAGGGCCAGGGATATAGCTCAGCGGCATAAGCACCTGCTTGGCAAGTGCAAGGTCCTGAGTTCCAATCCCGGTACCAAAAAACAAAACAACAACATAAAAAAAAATTGGCCTGCAATCCCTTCCCTAAAGCAACAACCAAAAAAGGGACGGGAAGAGAGAAGAAAGAGTAGTTTTCCCACTTTTTCTTCCATCTTGTCGTATAACCTGAATTTTATAGAATTAAGTTTATACGTTAGTCTGATAATTTCATATTTTTCCTTTTTAAAAATAATAGTTCTTGTCCATGGCTCTGAGAAGTAACTGGACAGGTACACGCGTGGTCACCACAGCCAAGGGCTAGAGGCTGAGGCGCGTTGTGTCCGGAAGAGCAACCCTGGTCCTCCAGGCAGGACAGCGTCACCACGGCCGCCACGGCCCCAGTGCCCACACTCTGGGCACCGTGCCCGTTCACATACGGCAGGTCCATGCCAACACCACGCCCCCTGCCCACACACGTCCCTGGGCCCATCTGTGTCCAGGGCTCCTTGAGCATCACAGCTTTAATTTTTTCTCTGCCATGGCCAAGACGTGGCAGCCCACGGTTGAATCCACCGGCAGGTGCCTTGCAGTCACCCAAACCCAAGCCTTCTTAACACGCAAGAGATTTCACATTCCACATCCAGATCTCACCGGATGCGGTGGCAGAGGCTGAGGCAGAGGGTTACTGGGAACTCGAGGCCAGCCCGACTATGGAGTGAGTTCAAGGCCAGCCTAGAATGCACAGCGGCAAGACCCGGGGATTGAACTCACAACCTCGCACTTGCCAGGAAGGCACTTACACCACTGAGCTAAATCCCTGGCCCTTGCGAGACCCTGCCTTAAAACACAAAGTAAGATAAAAGTAACTGGACACACTGAAGTGCCAGCCTCACTCAGGGAAAATACCAGGCACTCTATGCATGCAGCCTGACTGTGCACCTGTCACCACCCAGGGTGCAGGTCTCGTCCACGCTGTTTTCACCCATGAAGAAACTGAGACCGGAAGTTAACCCGTCCCAGGTGGGCGTCTCTGGGGACAAAGGAAAAGGCCAGATCTTCTTCCTCCCCAGGGCAACCAGGGCTCCCATGTCCTCCATGGTAACTTGGGGTCTCTGCCAGCAGCTCTCAAGACCGGACACATGATGGCCACCCGGGTCCCGTCTGCCAACCAAGGAAAGCACGCTGATGCGACCTGAATTCTCCCTGCTCTGCAGAGCCGGTCACACACCAGGTGGCCAGCAGTGCACACTGCAAACCTCATCTACCAGCAGAGAAGGGGCCATGACCTGCAGATCCCAAAACCCTCACACAGACTCCCGAACAGGTCTGAAAAAGACAAAAACAGTCCTCATCACATTTGCCTTCTTACTGACAGTAACGCACTGCAGGCCCCTTGCGGGGAACCTCACAGAGTCACAAAGGCAACGGCGCCCTTATTCCTTCCACAGAAACTCAAAGCCTGTGTCCCATTTTTTCTTTTTTCTTTTTTTCTTTTTTTTTTTTACCCTTATGTAGACCAGGCCAGCCTTGAATTCACCTGTAATCCAGGCTGGCCTCAAACCTGTGACCCTCCTGCCTCAGTCTCCCAAGTGCGTCACTAAGCCTGGCACCGTATTTCTGAACAGTTTCTCCTGTTTTGCTGTGTTATTTTTAGGGGTGCACCTCCACGTTACTGAGAACACATGGACCCCTAACCTAGTCCACACCAGGACCAAGCGGACCCCTTGCCTGGCGGCCTTTCCTCTTAGGGCAGTCTCTGTGCTGGGCTCTGCCCTCCCCGGTGATGCTGTTTCACCCACATCCACCCAAGGTCATGGAACCCCGCTGCAAACCGGGACCAGCCTTCTCCACGTCCTCACACTCGGTCACGAGAGCTCAGGGGCCGAGGATGCAGCCAGAACCCAGCACACAGCTCTGGCCCCCAGGAGGCTCAAGGCACAGCAGGGAGGCGACAGAAGGCCCGAGGGACTGGCAGCACCACAGGCTGAAGAGGAGCATCGGGGTCCCAGCCAAAGGCACAGGGCCCAGGGCTGAGCCCACTCACACATGCAGCATGGAGGTGGCCATGCAGGCGACACTCCAAGTACAAGGGGCAGGGAACCTGCAGTGGGCACAGATATCACCAGCAGCAACTCCTTGGTGTTAATCCCACCTGCTCTGCACGCTGTGTCCATCTCCGTGACCATCCTGGTGCCCGGCCATCAGGACTGCGTCAGGCACTCACTAGCCCTGCCCTGCCCCAAGCTCAGCAGCAAGGATTTCAGAGTTGCATTAGATACCAACTTCTAAAAATTGGAAGACATTAATTACATTAAGCCAGGTGTGGTAGGTCCCATCTGTGATCCCAGCACTCAGGAGGCTGAGGCAGGAAGATCACCGTACTTCGAGGCTAGCCTGTGGCTACACAGTGAGTTCAAGGCCAGCCTGAACAACATAGTGAGACCCTATCTCAAAGAAAACAAAACTCATCATGCCACAGTGATATATGTGCACCCATGTTTATAGCAGCACAATTTGTAATAGGTAGATCTTGAAAACAACCTAAATACCCAATGACTTAGGAATGGATAAAAAAAAATGTGGTATTTTTTTACAATGGAGTACTACTCAACCATAAAGAAGGATAAACTACAGGTAAATGGATGCATCTTGAGAACATATTCATTAGTGAGATAAATAAGACACACATGTGTAAGCATCATATTGTTTCATTAGTGTGAGAAGCTGAAAGAAAAAAATACATGTATGTGGCCAGGCCTGGTGGTGCAGGCCTGTAATCCCAGCACTCAGGAGGCTGAGGCAGGAGGATCATTGTGAGTTCGAGACCAGCCTGGGCTTCAAAGTGAGCTCAAGGCCAGCCTGAATGGCATAGTAAGACCCTGTCTCAAAAAGACAAGGGCTGGGG
>RJWT010050468.1:0-10851 GCA_004365215.1 Cuniculus paca
CATTTGTCTTTATCTTAATGAATTATTTGTTTAAATCCTTTAGCTTTAAAAATAAACCAAGGAACTAGGATGGTTGAAAGGGGAAAGGACAGTAGGGAAGACAGAAAAAAATGCAAGTCAGTTATACTGTTAGTGTCTCTTAGTTCATTAAAAAGGAAGGTTTGTGCTAATATCAATTGGATAAATTTTTATGCCCATATCTTGTACCCTGAGCAACTACTTCAAAGATAACAGCCTATTCTGTATTATCTATTGTTATTCTCCTATTTAGTTATGAAATTTTGTTTTACCTTTTTTTGGAAAATAAAAAAGTAAAACAAAAACAAAAACAAAAAGAAAGCATGCTTGTTCTTTCTTCAGAATTCTAAGAGTGTGTGTGTGTGTGTGTGTGTGTGTGTGTGTTTTATGACACACTGTCTCCTCAAATTCCTTCCTTGATCATAAACTGTATCACTGGGTTCTCCTAAAGCCTGAAGGGACAGACCTAAGACTCATTTCTTGTCTACTATGCCACATATTTGAATTGTTTGTGGTCTATGGACCCAAAAATTGTTACACAGAAAGTGAAGATTCTATTTTGCTAGTAGATCCCTGGGGGTAATGGTGAATGATATCAATTCCATTTCTACCACCTTGATTCCTGGATCTGTGAATCCTGGCATTAGGAGAAACAATACCATACATTGGATGCTGATTTGGAGCATATATAACCCTCTGCAGAACATTTCCCCTGCTCTGCAAGGTATTGTGACCTAATTGGTGCTGTAATTACATCATTAAAAGTCCATTCCCGTATTTTATCAATCCAGCTGTTTGTTGGATAAGGCCAATGAATTCTATGAGCATGTGCCAATTGCCACAGACTCCTTTAGTCTTGTGTTTCTTGGTCAGAAGAAATGATGTGTGGAATACCAAAGTGATGGATGAGACAGTCTTAGTATTCATGAGTGGTAATTTTGGCAGAAGGCAAATTCATACTATCTATTCCCCTAAGAACAAAACACTGCCTATTACATGATGGAAATTGTTTTATATAATCGACCTGCCCCCAACTCATAGACAGATCATTTTGGAGAATGGCATTTTATTTGGGACTCAGTGTTGGTTTCTGCAGCTGGCAGGTGGAGCATTCAGCAGTGGCTTTACGCAGGTCATACTTGGTGAGTGGAAGTTCATGCTGTTGAGCTTATGCATGACCTCCAACACATTCCACAGTGGCCACTTTGTTCATGAGCCCATCGAGCAGTGATGGAGGTGGCTGAGGAAGCGTTTTGACTGCTATTCACACAAGTCATCCTCTGTACTTGATTATTAAGCTCTTCTTGTGTTGAAGTTACCTTTGGGTGAGTGTTTACATGGGACAGAAATATCTTCACATCCTTCACCCATATTAGAGAGGTCTGTCCACATACCTCTTTCCTAAATGTCATTGTCACCAAGTTTCCCATCATTTCTTTCCAAATCCCTGACAAACAGCCATAAAATGGGCTGCAGACCATGAATCAGTATATAGTCCTACATCTGGCCATTTTTTCTTTGAAGCAAAATTTATGACTAGATGCAGTGTCTGACATTTTGCCCACTGTGAAGATATTCCTTCATCACTGTCCTTCAAGGATGCCTTGAAAAGGGACCATAGTTCTGTAGCTGTGAACTTTTGGTTGATACCCACATAACATGCAGAACCATCTATACAAATCAAACCTGTGTCTGTCTTTGTCTGTCAACTGATCATGTGGTATCAAAGTATTCTGGGGGAGGAAAGCAATATAGCAGGAATAGGAACCATGAGCATAAGGGTCACTTCTTCATGTAACTTACCTTTTGGACCTGCTTGGTCCTGATTATGTGTACAGTGTACACCACTTCCATTTGATGAAGGACTGTTGCTATGCATGTCCAACTTGATGACTCAGTGGGTCAGATAGCATGTCCTGTTCAAGAAGGACAGCTCAGATTACATAGTAACCTGATATCCCTTGGTCAAACACTCAGTTTCCACTAGAGCCTAGTAGCAGGCCAGGAGCTCTTTCTAAAAGGGGAACTATCATCTGCAAATGATCATAAAGCCTTGCACCTACACCAAAAGGGCACTGCTGTGATTCACCTATGGAGGCCTGCCAGAGGTTCCAAACAGCATATCTATTTGCCACTGATACCTTCATTACCATTAGATCTGCTGGATCATGTGGCCCAACTGGTGGAACAGCCTGAACAGCAGCCTGTACTTGTTATAGAGCCTTCTTTTGTTCTGGGCTTTACTCAAAATTAGTAGTTAGCAAATGCTTTGCCATTAAGTTCACAATAGTTCTTACCTCTTGATAGCTTGGTCCAGTCAGCATGGTCATCAATGTGACACTTTGTGAACAAAAAAGACAATCAAGATCTTTCAAAACTAAGTTGTGATACAGCACTGTAGGGCTGATATAATGCAGAAATAGGACAATAAAAGTGTATTGCTAGCCTTCCCAGCTGAAAGCAAATTGCTTCTGGTAGACTTTATGGGTAGATATTGAGGAAAAGGCAAAATCAATAACTACATACCAGGTACCAGGAGATGTTAACCTGGTCAAACAAGGAAACTACATCTGGTACAGCAACTGCAACTGGATTTACCACTTGATTAAGTTTATAGTAATCACTGTCATTCTTCAAGATTTACCTATCTTCTGCACATGCTAAATAAGAAAGTTAGATGTTGATGTGGTATGTACTACCATTTCTGCATCTTTCAAGTCTTTGATGGTAGCATTAAAATCTGAAATGGGTTGTTGTTTTTGATATAATATATTCCCAGGTAAAGGCAATACTTCTCACACTACGGATTAAAGAAACAAAATGGATATCTTGTCAAGTATTCTTCGAAATATTGAGTATGTTTATTCCAATTATGCATTCTGGAATTGGAAAAATCACTATGAGATTATTCAGGGGCCTATTTAATGAACTGTGTGTCAGCCCTTGGCTAAAAGTCCATTGATCGTCTAAGCTCCAAAGGCACATACTCTTAGTGGATGACTGAAATAATGTTTTGGATGTGTTGGAATCAGCATTAGTTTAGAACCAGTGTCCAGTAGCCCCCTGAATGTCTGATAAATTTTCTTTTCTCTGATTTATGGTTACTCTGCTAAAAGGTGGTAGGGTCCTTTGAGAGAGCATAAAAGAAAAATTTACATTATCACCTTGATGATGCACCAGGTTCCTCCTTCAAGTATACCTGGCCTCCCCTTCACTTGTGGGGTTCTGAATTTGAAGTCTGGCACAAGCATGAGAATTTGTAGAGAGACTGTGGTTCTCGTTTGCTACATTTGTGGTAATTTTTTCCCATTGGCCTTAAAATTTTTCTTCTTATATAAATTCAGTAAAACTTCAATAGACCTCTTATCTATTTCACTTCTGGGAACACCATGGCTAGTTAGCCAACACTATACTTTTACAAATGTGTCAGAATATTTTGATCATGGCTTGCTTCTGCTGCATTATGGTAAATATTCCTATTTTGCCTTTGGTGGTTAAGATCTGCTACTTGGCCCTCATCACTCTGGCATCCAATTATAACCATAATTTTTATATTTTCCATTTTAGTGACTATGTTCTTCACCATAAAGTCTGGCATACAGAAAGTAGCAATGTTAGAACTCTTCAAAGATGCTGGTTCTCCCCTCACAAATTTGTTTCTTAAAGTTTTAGCTAAAGGTACATTTTATGGAGCTGGCATAAAATGGTTTTTACTTGGGAAATTGACTCCAGTGTCTCTATTTTCCTGAGCCTTTGAAAACCCCCATCAACAGTAAACCAAGGAATATTGGGCATCTCCAGTTCATTCAAAATGGGCTATGTTTTGATCTATATTTCTGCCAGCCAGCCAAATTAATTATTAGCACAGTTTTTTAACAGCAGGAGCTGCAAGACTAAATCCAGAATCTCCATTTAATTAGCCCATATTAATAAATTAGCCTGATCCATGTTTATATTTCTCCCATTATTATCCGATACCCTTAAAATCCATTTTCATACCTGTTCCCCAGATCTCCTACTGTAAAAATTAGAAAACAGAAGACGTTATTTGAGAGTATAGTATACATTGTCATGGTTATCTGTGTATGTCACCATTAGGACTCTTTTGAGACTTGAACCTATTTATAGTGTGATTAGGTTACATCCGGAAGGACATCAGCATTGTCTTCTCTGATAAATACATCAGGGAAGATCATTACTATTTCCATAAGCAACACGGAAGTAGTTTACTCAGGTAGAGGTGAAAAGGGTAACACACAGGGGTGGGGATGGAAATGTGTTTGCCACTGATTTATCCATACTTTTGCACATAGTATATGTGTATATTCACACATGTATAAGCACATATAACTTTTTATTAGCATGTGTATGAATGATCATCTGGATCATATAGTGATGTAAACAGTATGTATGATTAACAAAACTGTGATTTTTTTCAATTAAAACCCAGTAAATAATTTTTTTCTGTTCTTAGTAAACATTATTTTATTTATGTAATTTTTACCTCATTAGAAAGTTGATATTTTGATATTGACCCTGGTGTTTAAATATATAGGTAATCCATTTTATGTAGATAGTACACTTTATCAAGGGCAAGATTGTATGGAATATTGCTTCATACAATTGCTTCATTTCTACATAGTGTATAAGCCCTTTATCTGAGGGGTTCTGGGATAAAGTGGAAAGACAGGTGTTGATGTTCCTGAATCTCGATGCTACCACTTACCTTGACTAAATTACTTTTACTTCTTTCTCTAAGCTTCAGTACCTTAATCCGTTAAAGGCAATTTTTCTAACCTTTAGGCTTTCTTTCACTACTTTTCTTTTCACATTGTAGTCAGAGTGATATTTCAAAAATACTATACACATCATGTCATTAACCTCCTTAAAATCCATTTCTGATTCTTCTTTGCCTTAGGATATGGGTGAATTTCTTTACATTGACTCTCAAGGATCTTTATAACCTATCTTTCTAGTTTTATTCCTCTTTATCTTCATTCTTCTGCATTTGATTGACACTTCAACTCAAGTTCATCTAATTTTTAACAGTTTCAAGCTTAGAACTCAGATTCTTTGACATTAAGTTCAATATTTTTTTCTGTTTGAACATCATCTCTAATTAACATACCCTAGAAGCAACTTATCATTAAAGCCAATTGTAGTTACTAACTCTGGAACATTTTTCTAGTTTGATCTTCAATTTTTATTTTTGTGCCACTCTACTAAATACTGCATAAAATAGTACAAGTAAGATATAATTATTTGATTTAAGGAGCTTAAATTATAATAAGAGAGATAAAGACAAACAAAAACATTTCTAATTAAAGACACAGTCTCTCTTTTCTGGTATAATGTAATATTTGTTGGAGGACAGAGACAGATATTTGTTGGGTAAGCAAGAAGGGGTAGGACAAAGCATAGAATTGGTAATCATGAGGTCTACAATTTGATTCAAGTTCTGCTATTAACTCTTTACATGACCTCAGGTAAATTATCTCTCCACTCTAAGCCTCAGCCCATATAAACTGATGGTGTTGACTAGAATTACATGGTACCTAAGACTCAATTAAAATTGAATATTAATATCATCATTGTAGTGAACATTGAATACACTCTAAAAATAAAAATAACAATTATCATTAGCTGAATTTTTCCTATGTGTCAGGCACTATTTTACAAACAATATAGGTATCCCATCTTTTCAAGAACCCTTTGAAATATGTATATTATTATTATTCTCATAATATTGATTAGGAGTTTGAGGTAGGGAGAGATTAAGTGATAGATCTGTGATTTGAACCTAGACTTTGTGTATGTGGAACTGAACTGGTACTTTTCTCCAAGATTGTTCATTGCTTCTTAAAGTTGCTAACTCTTTATAGCATTAATGCTTACTTAAGCCTTTAGCTGCATTGAACCTGGAGCATTAACCTTGCCATAGAATATGTGTTCATAGTCTAATAAATTTTAAATAGTATAGATACATTTTCATTGTATGAACCGTTTGGCAGATGTAGTGATTCTGCTTTAGAATCAAGTTTCATAAACCTTCATTCTGGATAATGCCATTTTGAAAAACTCTTTAAGAAACTAATGTTCAGGTTGTTGATGACTCTTTTTAATTTTACAAACTGGAGTATGGTCCGTGTACTAGTATTTTAGAAGTATGATTAACAATATATACAAATAACTCTTATCAGAAAGAATAAGCAATGCAGTTTGTATTTTTTGTTTGCTTATCAACTGTATCAGTCAGTGCTTACCAGAGAAATGGATTTAATGTAAGATATACAAACATGTAAGAATTTCAAGATTGGCTTACAGTGGCCACCCACAGAGTCAAGTGAACTTAAGTAAGAAATGCCCAACTGAATTGGATTAGGACAGTTCTCAGTATAGAAGACTTGCCCAAAAGGGGGTGGTCACTAAATACTGATATAGAGGGGAATGATATAAAGGGGAAAGGAAGAAGGCAGCCTTGATTCTGTTTTTTGAATGAGCTCCAATATTGAACTTCACTTGGGACACCTGTCTCCTGGCTTCCAGCAGACTCTTCAGCCAGCAGCACAGACCCTTTTCCCTCCTGATACAGACTTGCACAAGTCACTACACTGAGCACCAGGCCTTCGCCTGCATCCTTCAGATCTCTAACACACAGACAACCCTTTTATACTCTTTCATAATGCTGACTGTGTATTTTAAACAAATGATATTATGCAAGTGATGTACAGATCAGACAAATTGTAATTGTTGTGGCTGCAGACAGGCCCAGAGATTAGGGTTGCTGAATCTGAGCTGCATTTGGCAAGATCCAGTAAAAGACCGCTCTAAGCCCTTTCTTTGATGGCAGGGAAGACAGCACAGGCCTGGGTCAGAACCACGGAGAGCTCCCTGGAATTTATTTGCTGTTTGGACATTATTCTTAGGAAAGGATATTTAAATGAGGCTCACCCTCTCTTTGTCAGGAATGACCCTCCTCATTCAAATTTACATACAATTCATTCAAAATGTTTCCTATTGCTATTTCACTTTTGTTTCTATGCTTTTTCTTTAATTCCTTCTTCCCCTACCCTCTCCCATATATATAAACATCATAAATACCTTAAGGTCAAGACCCTATCTACTTTTACACCTTGTATATCCCCAGTACCTGGAATTTGGTAAACAGTCAATAAATATTTATCAAGTAAACTTTGGTTGCCTACAAACAGCAAGTGTAATCATGTACTCAGGTCTACATGGTATTCTGGGTGCTTCTACATTTTTAGCTGTTGAACCTCCCTGAATACTATCACTTAATAGATAATAAGAAAGGACACTTTCAAGCTGTGTAAGCTAATGGCCAAAATTCTTAAGAGTTCCATATATTCACCACTTCTACTTCCTTACTTTCCTTTTACTCTTCATTTTATTGTATTCACATGTCTTCCCTCACTCTATTCAAATTACTTCCTTGATAAAATTTGAGACATTTTAACCTCACCCCACATGACATTTGACATTGTCAACCACTTCTATCCTTCTCCTCTCTTAGCTCTTCTGGCAATATTTTATATTAATTTTTTTCTTATATCTCCATCTTCTTCCCATTCTTCTTCATGGGAAATTCTTTCCTTCCTTCCTTTCATTTCCTTCCTTCAGACCTTTAAGTGTTAGAATTTTCCTAAGTTTAAACCCTACTCACTTCAGACAATCTCCTTGCTCTTTTCATTCACAATGTTTAATTTTTATAACTTCAACTACTATCTACAAACCAATCCCTATTAAATCAGTAATTTATTCCTAGATATTTTATGAGGTTCAAGCCCATCTTTCCAAATTATCTACTGACAATGGGAGAGAACAGAAAGGACATTCTTCTTGGTTTGTGGTGGAAATAAAAGTATAACAATGAGAATATTGTTAGCATGTTTGTGTACATACATGAGTAATTAGAGATAGTCTATTACAGGTTGGATGCCAGTGTCTCCTTCTGCCATACTCATATTCTTAAACTTAACCTCTAAAGTGATGGGATTTGGGAATGGGGTCTTTAGAAGTTGATTGGTGAAGGTGGAGGTCCCCTGAATGAGACTTGTGCCCTTATAAGAAGAGAATAAAGATTTAGTTCACTTTTGTTTTGTTATATGAGGATACAAAGTGAAGATGACTGAAACCTGTAACCTGATGAGAGCCCTCACTAGAGCTGAACAAAGCTGGAACCTTGATGTTAGACCTTCCAGCCTCTAAAACTGTCTGGAACACATTTCTGCTGTGTATCAGTCATGTAGTCTATGCTACTTTATCATATAAATCAAACTAAGAAGCATTTATTTGATTTTACTAGTGCAGATTATTTTGCGAGAATGAAAAAAACCTAGCAAGAATCAGTGCTTATTTAACATGTTTGAATGAATGCACGAATGAGTGAACAAGTTAGAAAAATTGATGAGTCGTTGTTATCATCATCATCATCATAAAATGTAAAGGATCTAGCATGTTACAAGTATGAGAGATTTTTAATGGAGTACTTAGTTCAATTCACATTTTATATATGGTCAAATACATCTATGAAAAAGGAGAGGTTTTGTGTTAATTTTGGAAGCTGTGACAAAGTACTTGAGAAAAAAAGTTTAAAATAGAAAAGATTTGTTTTGGATCATAGTTTCAGAGGTTTGTAGTTGACTGGCTTTATTGTTTTCAGCCTGAAGTGAAATAGTACATTACAGTGGAAGATCCTGCAAATAAAACTTCTTACTAGCTAGTGGCTAAGAAGCAGAGAGAGAGAAGAAAAGAGTAAAGGATAGAGATAAAGATCTAGTGCCTGAAATTATATGCCTCTGTGTCCTACTCCCTTCAAGTAGGCACCACACCCTAAGTTTCTATCACCTAAAATAATGCCATCAAATTATGAATTCATGAGTGGATTAATCTGCTGCTTAAGTTACAGCCTTCGATATCCAGCCATCATCCAAAAACCTATCTCTGAACCCTGCTGCACTGAGGACCAACCCCCCAACACATGAGCCTCGAAGTATGTAAATCCAAACCCTAAGGGATTTGTGTAGACTTTTTCAGTTTGTCAAATCAAGAGAGATATAACTTGGCTGACTTTTCCCACTGTCTTGACTGTCTTATGAGTTTAAAATTCTTTAACTAATCGGACTAACTGGTTGCAGCAACTGATAAAGATAAGTCTAAATCTGGGCTCATATCTTGACTGTATTTACTTGACATTACTCAAATCATAGAACTCATGGATATTTATATATAGTACCTAGCGCTAGATAATTGTGGCCCAAGGAAAGTATTCTCCTTTGCTTCATATTTGGCCTTTCCCCCCTTAAATACCTAGGCCAGAAAGAGTTTAGAACCTTATAATTATGCTGGTTGGTTTGTAAAGGTTGTAGGAGGGAACTAGCATGGAAAGAAAGTTAAGAACATATTGTCTTTAGCATGAGCAGAAACCCAAAATAGATTGATGCATATGAGTTTCTAGTCGTGCTTGGAAATGCAGCTGACTGAGCACAACATGGCTCTATCCTAGGGCTCTGCCAGCTCTGCTTTCCCTATGTGTTGGACAGGTGTATCTGTGCCCATGGCCCACATTGTGCATCTATAAGAGGTTGAAGCAGGTTTGGATACATTGTAAGTTATAGAAAGGACTGCAGAGGGGTCCAGAGACTGCTGGATGAGATCCTGTAATCTTAGTACTCAGGAACCCATTCCTCTATGTGTAGAAAATTGTGGAGAATTGTTGACATAGTTTCAGGAGGATGGTATGCTTATTATTCTTCCTTTTCCCTGCCCATGCCTTTGGCTCTCTTGGACCTGACTTTTCCCGGTTTGAGCTTAAGTAAATCAGACTGTGGTAGTTTTCAGCTGGAGAATTTAGAATATTTCTGTCCTCGTCTGTATAGAAGCTGAAATTGTCTCAGAGAAAACTGAAATTTTCATTCATCAGGTGGAAGTAAAAATATATATTGATTTTTCTACCTTGTTTTCTTATTTAACTTTTATTAACCATCAGAAATAGTTACTGAATACTATGTTGCAGATATTGAATCAAAAACATAATTTTAAAAAGACTAATCCTTTTTCTTAAGGTGATAACTGTACCTAAATGACTACATTATAATATGTAAATGCCTTGCTCAAGATATCTCAGGCTACTATGAAACCACATTTGACCCAGAGCCTGGCACACAATCAGAGTTCAGCTCATATGTGTGAGTATTTCAGCCCAGACATTTGAAAACAGATACTGTTCGTCCCTACAGGAGATTGATTAGGTCTTACCAAACAGCACTTCTGTAAAACTGAATGCATCATTTTTAAGGCTTGGTTTATAGGATTAGATGTATCAAGCACTTTTTTTCTCCCTTCTAGAACCTGGGCTCTCCTTGGAAAAACAGACAAGATTAATGTATTGACTTATATTTTTCTTTTCAGGATTTAGGAAGTTCCATTCTTTTGAAGCAAAGCATTAGGCAAAGAGATAGAAATGACAATAAATACCTGATTTTCTGTACTGTGAGTCCAGGATCATCTGGGAATTGAAAAACAGAGTTTGCAGATATAAATGAATCTATTTATTGACTCAGGGCATCAGACTTGCTATGGTGAACTTATCTCCGAAATAAAATGATACACCTAGTAAATTTTAAGTAAGATAGGAGCAGAGAGAGAAGGTTAGGCTGACATAGAATGTGTTTCTTGCACTAAGTAAAACTTTGCCATGGAAATTCTTGATAAAAGAAACTTTTAACACATTCTTATGCTGTCTTTCTTTATCTCTCCCTCTGTTTATCTCTCTCTCTCTCTCTCTCTCCCTCTCCCTGCCTCCCTCCCACC
>RJWT010050469.1:0-10845 GCA_004365215.1 Cuniculus paca
CCCCTGACTCTTACTGCCGCAGACTCGAGGGCTCCGGCTCTGTGTGCTTGGGAGTGCTGACAGCACAGCCACCCAGCTGCTGAGCCCGGGGCCGCCCCTCCCAGAACCTTCTGCCCAGTGTGTCCTCAACCACACTGTCCTGCTGGCCACGCTGCCCCACCCTTGTGGGGTTCCGGTCACCCATGGCTGCAGCTCTCTGAGCCCCTCACCCTGCTCCTCTTCAGGCTTGTGACCCTTCGTCCTGCAACTCCTGGGCTCCCAGGGTGGAGCAGCGGGGACAGAGCCCAGGTGGCAGCCCTCTGGTCTGGCAGGAGCCTATGCCCTCCCCTCCCGCTGGGCACACCTGCCACCACTGCCCGTGGCACTTTGGCCCATCAGAGCCCTGTGCCTGGCACAGGCACCCATGGGTACATGGCTCACCTTGCCCCAATTGAGGCTGTGGGACTCCTTGAAGGGGCGCTCTTGTGGCTGGAGCCCTGCGGCCAGCACCAGGGCCAGGGCCAGGGCCAGGGCCAGGCCGGGCAGCAGCCTCATCCTCACCATCCTCAGCCCAGGTGAGGCCCAGGTGCTGCCTTTAAATCTCCCTGTCCCGCTCGCTGTGGGTGTCCATCCTGCCCAGGTGCTGAGCCAGACAGAGTCCACAGGTGGGCAGGACCCAGGGGAGGCGGCAGGTGCAGCCTGGGCTCTGTGTCTCCTGGCAGAGCTGGCCTGGCACTCAGCCATCACTCAGCACAGCCATCGCTGGCCACCGTGGAAGTGGCCTGTGTGGAGGGCCGAAGATGATGCCATCATTTTCCCAGAGGCCATATCGAGGCTCCTGTGTCCCCCACTGCTGCATCCCCGGGGTCACCTCATGTCCTGTGTGTGTTGTCACAGCCCTGGGCTACCTCCCCTGGCAGTGGCACCCAGCCTCCATCCATCCCGGCCCCCAGGAGAGAGGCAAAGAGTGGGTGGCACGGCACGGCATCTCCACAGGCACCCATGGGAGCCACCAGAGGCTGGGTGCAGACTTTGGGGCCGTCTCCCTGAGACCGCAGTGCCTGAGCAGGTGGCAAGGGACAGATGGGGAGGGACGTGTGTGCCCGTGTGTGCACAGGTGTCCACTTATGCCTGTGGTCCACACATGTGCACAAGTGCGTGCCCACCCTTGAGGATAGAATTCTAGGTGCACTCACCCCTGCTCAGTGTGAGCCCTGGTCAACCCCCCACACACACTTCCAGCCCAGCGTCCCCTTCCTGGGCCCAAGAGGACCCTCAGGCTCAGGCCCCCAAGCCGGAAACAGCCAGAGCCCCAGACAGAGGAGGCGGAGGTTGGGCGTGGGCGGTGCCCTCCTGCAGGGGCCATGCATGGTCACCGTGACACCAAGCAACGGGTTCTGGAGGACACCAGGACTGGCCTCCTGGTCCAGCGCCAGCCTACAGAGTGTCCTGTCCCCCAGGCTCCGGCCCCGACCCCACCAGGTCAGCCCCTCCTGTCCTGAGCTGTGTCGGGTCCCTGAGGGAGAAGCAGTTCTGTCCCCAGCCCCAGAGGACCCGGTGACAGGCGCAGGCGCAGCGAGTTCTCTCAGCCCAGACCTGGCTCTGCAGCTGCGTCCCTGACCCCGGCCATCCCCGCACTGGGCTTCCAGCTCCTCCACCCGCCCAGCACACATGGCCAGGCCCAGCCTGGACACACGGGGCAGGTTTGCTGTGCGGCCTCTTTATTCCCCTCCCAGAGAGCCCGAGGGAGCAGCCCAGCCAGCACCAGCCCCTCGGCCGCCCAGGCCGCCACTACACCTTCGCCGCTGTGCTCACTGGAAACAGGAGGTACCCTGGGTGCCAGCTCCCCAGAAAGGCGCCTCCTTCACGACAGCTACCACCCCACACGGGCTTGGGCGAGGATCCCCCTAGATCCTGGGCTCCTCTCGTCTCCCAGGGAACCAGGGTGGTGCAGGAGGGGCAGGTGGACCACCTGGAGGATCCTGTGTGCACAGGTGACTGGAAGGGAAGTGGAGGTGGCCCTGAGGGCCCAGTCCTGCAAGGACCTCACCTGATGGGGCCAGCCCCTCAGGCCTGACTTTGGGTGGGGTGGACAATGCCCGGAGATGGCCCCACCAGACCCATCACACCCATGGGCATCGGAACCACCCAGTTCCCAGTCCCCACAGCACTCACAGTCCCTCTGCAGTTGGGCCTGCTGCTGGGTCCAGAAGCCCAGGTCCCTGCTCCACTTGGTGAAGAGCCGCATGGCCTCCTCGCTGGCCGTCTCTGTGCGACCTGGGCAGGGGAGGCACTGAGAGCCTGAGAGGGCGGAGAGGCCCTGCCCAGGGACAGTGTCCTGGGGCCTTCTGAGGATGCTCCCAGCACAGCGATCCTCAGGGGACTGAGAAAAGCCAGCGAGTCCAGCACCGGGGCTGAGGATAGTTCCCTCCAACACCCACTCACTGTACAACTCCACCGTGTTGAAGGCCTCGTCCCCGAACTCCAGCTGCGTGAAGACGATGGCGTAGTCTCTGAAGTTGGTGCCCAGCACCCGGTACTCCAGCACACCCAGAGCTAGAGAGCAGATGCCCCAGACAGGGACAGGGTCTCTGTGCCACCCGGGCCCCAAAACTGGAGTCAGCCACAGGGACGAGGGACAGGTTCCGGAGACCCATCACCCCCAGGGCAGAGGCCACAGGTTCTGACCCCAGGCCCTCAGACAGACTGACAAGTGCCTGTCCCCGCTCGTCCTGGAGTCACGTCACCCGAAGTGTCCCTTTCGTCCAACCCCGTCCCTCAGGACCCTCAAGACCCTGCGGGAATCTGGGCCCGTCTAGGGGTCATAAAGTCCAAGGCTCCTCCTCACCCTCAGGCACCGAGCCCAGTCAAGTCAGATCCTGTAACTTAGGGCTCAAGAACAGCCAGCTCAGGCCTGTGACCAGGCTCGGAGGATGCTACCGGGCTAGACTCCCCCAGGGACCCCGCCAGCCCTGTCAGATGACACCCCTGCATCCTCATACTCACAAGGGTTCTGAAACACCCATCCCGAGTCCTGCCGCTGCAGCTCCACCACGCTCTGGCTGCAGCCCTCCAGCCTGGAGACGCAGAGGCCCTGCACTCAGCTCAACGCCAGCCACGCAGGGACACGGGTGCTTGGGGATCCACTAGAGGGCAGCGGCCAGGGAAGCCACAGAGCACATCATCTCCCACTAGTGCCCCAGGTTCCCGGAAGCCCTGCTGGGGATGCAGCTGGCAGGACCCTGAGACACGACAATGGCTTTCCTCTGCTCCCAGGACCCAGGACGCCAGGTCTGTGTGAGGACAGTGGCCGCCTCAAGGCCCCAAGGAAGTTAGGGCCCAGGCACCCCAAGGTCTCAGCCTCTGAGGGTACCCGTCCAGAAGCCAGAGGGGCGCATCTTGAAGCCACAATAAGTAAAACAGACAAAAGGAACCGAATAGAAAACCCAGAGAGAAAGTCAGCTTGGCAAGGAAAGATGCAACTCCATGAACAAGGCTGGGCAGTGTCACAGCCGTGAGCCCTGGTCACGCTTTTCCTCCTGGAGTAAAACCCAGGCTGCACCAGAGGCCTGCACCACGCGCTCCAAGAGAGTTCCACGCTGTGCAGATCAACCTCCTACTTAAAGGTTAACAGCCAAAACCCAAGCCAAATCCACAAGCCACAGACCACCCTCGCCGGCCCTGTGAGTCCCCGCCTGCCTGCAGCCCTGAGCTCCCGCGGTACCAAGTGTCCATTTGGGTACCGGATTCCTCCAGCCCCGCCAGTGCTCATCCAGGTCCTGCCAACCCCACAGTACCTGCAGCCTCACGTCAGCAGAGCCACAGGTGGGGGAGCCCCACCACCAAACCACACAGCCTGGGCAGGCTCTGCCAGGTGGATGAGGCATGCACCGGCTCCTTAGGGGCTTGGGCAGGAGGGTGGCATGGGGAGGGCGATGGCACTCTTCTCCAGCCACACATCTGCGTCAGTGGCCCAGGCCTCCCCGCGCAACTGCCCGCCAGGGGGAGATGCCGGCTGAGCCACACCAGCCTGTGACGGGCCCCATCCCTCTCCACTAGGAAGGGACACTGGTGCCAACGCCACCCCCCCCACTGCCATCCCCTGCACCATGGGGCGTGCCATGCATGCTGCCCATTGGTTAAGGCCAGCCGAGCCCACGTGACCTCATCCCTGTGAAACTGGTTCTATGACAGAACCAGGGCCCAGCGGTCCACACGCAGGACCCACTTGAGCGCATCCCTCAGAACGGAGTCGGAGAGAAGGGGCTGCAACAGGGACAGGTGGCCCATCCAACCAAATGCCAGGAAGCAGCGGGCCCAGCACCCAGGGACAGAGGGCAGAGGGAGGCAGAGGTGCATGGCGCAGGGCAGCGCCAGGGAGAAGGGACTGAGGGGGACAAGGTTCAGAGGAGCATCCGTGTAGCCTTGGGTTGAGTGGGTGGACACGGACACTGAGGACGCCCATGCCAGGACAGGGCACTGCCCACTCACCCATGCCGAGAGGACAGCAGCTCGAGCTTGTTCTCTGCAGTGCGCGTCACCACCACTCCCTCCACGTTCCTCGTGTCCTTCTCCAGCACGAAGCCCTTCTCACGGGAGGCCATGGCGAGGACGAACCAGGGCCCCAGCAGCTGCATGGAGGCCGGCAGTGGAGAGGTCCCGGCTGTCCTGGCCATCACTGCTGGGGAGCCCCAGGCCCTCGTGCAGCCCCCATCCCCATGACTGGTCTAGCTTGGTCCCAGGGGACCCAGGAGATGTATGGCCTCCCAGGAGGGGCCTGGCACCCCAGGGCCGCCCTGCTGCCCAGAGAGGTCACCTGCTTGGGATCCAGTTTCCCCAGCCACACTGCCTGGGCCCTGGGCATGGACACCAATGCCAGGAAAGTGGTCAGCTGGGCTACACCCATCCTGCCAGAGGTCCACTCCTCACGCCAAGGACAGGACCTGCTCTGCCCCAGACAGGAACTGTTTTTATGGCTCTGTCTGCCACCATGTGGGCAGCCCCTAACCAGCAACACTGGCCTGGCCACTCTTCTTGCAAAGTGGTGAAATGACCCCGGGGGCACTCACAGTGGTGGCCCCGTGTGCAGTTCCAACCTGCAGCAGAGCCTCTACCACGTGGCCATGTGGGCTCATCCCTGCTTTTCTCCACACCCCCCCAACTCAAGTTCCCAGAATGGGCATCGCCGGCCGGCCACCACAGCCTCCACCCAGGCTGGCGCTGCCCCGGTTGATCCAGGGAAGTCCCTGGCACAGCTCTGCAGGGTCAAGCAGGACAGCGAGGCCAAGCCCACAGCCAGATGCAATGCTCAGAAGCAAGGGGCCCTGCCAGAAACCGCCCGCCGTCTACGATCCGTGCCAGTCATTAAACATGCACGCTCCCCAGCCGTCTTGGACTCCCACGCCCTCCCAGCCTCCCGCCCTTCTCTGCCTGTGAGACTCCACGGCTGGTCCCTTGGCCAGACCGTCCTGTTCCTTCTGCCCCATTGAGCCTGCCCACTCTCCAGCCAGCACTGGCCCAGTGGCCCCAGCTCCATCTGTGCCACCCCAGAGCCCCAGGAGCTGTCTGCAGCCTGTGCCTCCCGATTGGAGGTCAGGGGAGCCCCTGCCAGAGATCCCAGTGGGGTCTGAACTGAGAAGCCTAGGGAGGGGGCTTGGGCCTCGGCCTGCATGGCTTTCTCATCAGCAGGAAAGGAGGCTGGGGTGTGCAGCTCATACAAGGCTCCCCAGTGCCTCATGGACCAGCCTGCTCCTGCCTCGAGCCCACTTCCAGCCACACACATGACCGGTCACCAGCAAGCAGGGCTATGGCCAAGTCTGTGAGGGTCATGGCCAAGGGCAACGGGACAAAACCAGGGAGCAGGCAGATCTCAGGTTCCAAGGGTGGGGCAGCAGGGTCCAGACCCAAAGAGACTTCACTCGTTGGGCCAGGGATGGCATGGCAGAGGCTGGTTCTCGGCACAGCCAGCAGAGGGCACCGTGGCCATGCCCGGCGCTGGGTGCCCTAGTGTGGGCACACAGAACCCCGGTGGGGAAAGCCAGGCTACCAACTCCAAGCTGCCAGGAGGCATCACCACAACCCCAGAGCAGAGACCCAGAGATGGGCAGGGGCTGTCCCCATAGGGGAGAGAAGGTGCTGGGGTCCTGAATGGCCCTGAGGCCAGGCTCTGGTGCCCGCCCCCCCACCGAATTGGTCAGAGGGTGAGTTCAGGGGTCCTAAGTCAAAGCTGCAAACACCAGGAACCGACAGCCACTGAGCAAGTCCTGGGCAGCTCGGGCCAAGCATTTCCGGGGCTCTCGGCAGCCTCCCGAACTATCACTAGGGACAGCGTGAGGCTTCCCACATGTCTGGGCAGCTGGTGGCCTCTGTGGCCATCAGGTGGTCCCGGGATGGCTGCTGCTGGTTGCAGGTCCAACCTCTGTCTTTCTGGCTGGCTCCAGCCAAGTCCAGTCTCTCTGGGCTCTGTGTGGCTCTCAACTCTGAAGCCACTCCTGGCCCCTGTTCCACCAGGGATTCCGCCCCTGCGGTGTCTCCATGAGCAGCCCCACCACTCCTTCCCCTGGCCGAAGCCCCTGCCCTCCCCTGCACGCGTCCCTCCATCCCCACTCTGACTGCATCTTGAATGCTCTCTGCTTCCAACCAGGGAAGGGGGGCGCAGAACGTGCGCGTGCAGGAAGAGCGTCTGCCCGCCATCCCGCAGGACACGCCAGCTTCTGGATGGGACTTGGCTTCCTGCCCACCCGGCCCCCATCTCTGCGGTGGCCACGCACGTGCTGTCCTTGGGATGGCAGCCACCACCCCTCCAGCACAAAGGAGTGGGAAGTGGACTGTCCAGCTCCCAAGGGAGCCAGGGGACACACACACTCTTTCTGGTGTCCGGCCAAAGGAACCAAGGACAGACAGCTGACTGACAGACACCATCTAGGCACACGGCTGCACCACGACCACCATAACCATGGACCAGAGCTTGTATCCCCAGAACTGAAGCCGAGGCTCTCATCCCAGCCGGAAGGTGCAGGAAATAGTTAGACTTGGATGAGGGTGTGCGAGTGGGGTCCCTAATAAGAAGAGATAAGAAGGATCTCCCCCCTCAAAGCAGACAGACAACCATACCACTCCAAACAATACCCGTCATTAAAGAAAATTTACAGCCAAGCACAGCGACGTATGCTTATAATCCCAGCACTCTGGGAGGCTGAGGCAGGAGGATCACACGTTTAAGGCCATCCTGAACAATTTAGCAACTTGACAAGAACCTGTCTCAAACCTAAACAAACCAACAAATGAACAAATAAATAAGGGCTGCAGATGTATTTCAGCATGAAGACCTCAGGTTCAATAAGAAAGAAAAAATATATATACCCTCACAGCACTGGATGCATAGAAATCCAGAACCATAAACCACTGCCAACCCCATCCATGACATGAATCAAGTCAGCCTTATCTTGTCTTAGCTTTTACAGAAAGAAACAAAGTAAGAATTTAAAACTCTTCGGCTAATAAAAATTGCCCCACTCCAAAAAGGAGAAGAAGGAGGAGGAAGAGGAGACAAAAGGGGAAGAGGAAGAGGACGGAGGAGAGGAGGAGGGAAAAGAAAACTGTAACAACACTCCAAATGGAATTTAATACACTAAGGCAAACATTTAAGGGTATTAAAAGAAAATTTTGAGGAATGTTTTAAATGCAGCAGTAGAAGCAAATGCAAATAGGAGAAAACGATTTGATGTACTCACAAAGAGCTAGATCCTGGACATTAAGTGTGGAGGCCCACCTGCATGACTCTCCTTGAAGAGCAGTTATTTCCATTTTGGCTAAACCTGGCCCTGTCTCCACGTGCTGATATGTACAGAGCTGGCTGGGCCACTTCTCTATCCCTTCAACTGGCTTTGAGCAATGCAAAACTGGCTGAGGTGCTGATGCATTATCTTTGAAGCAAGGTGACCGTCCAGTCGCTGTTCCCCCACCCAGTAACCCAAGAAACATGATTGAACCAGGTGGGGCTCCATGCTGTCAACTGGGATGAGCCTGGAGATAAGAGGCTATGCCTTCCCAAGGCAGAAAAGTTTACATAGCAGAACCGAAGCACCACCCCAAAACGTTAGATGCTACCTCCGTTCTGCTATGCAGATTACTCTCTGCATATCCTTCTCTGCATATTTCAGGGCTGCTTTCAGGCCTCCCACTTGGCCCAGCTCACAGTGCTCACGTATTTCCTGCCTTTCTCACAGCTGCTCATCCTCAAGCCACTCCCTTCTTCATGAATTAATAAAATCCAGGTTAGGTCCTGGGTTGAGGCCTTGTTTCTTCCTGACCAGACTTAGGACCCCTTCATCCTGGCCAGACTTAGGACCCCTTGGCTCCCCATAGTTATAAATATGTCTTAATATCTTTATTCTCACCAGGGGTTGCACTGAAAGTGGTAGACTGGAATTAACTCAATAGAATTCCAATAACTTTTTTATGGGATTACAAATACAAATTTCTCAGGACGCAATGAGGACAAGAAAGGGATCTCTACAATTAAGGACAAAGGAGAACCCTGGGGTCCCCAGATAAAATAACCAAGGTCAGTTCAAGGGTGAGGGACACAAGCTGGACACAAAGCTGGGCAGACAGACAGGACACACTGGAGCAGGGCCCGCAGCCCCAACCTGGAGGAAGGCCAAGTGAATCATGTGAGTACACACATAATGTCACCTCTCATTAGCAGGGAGCAGAACTCACACACAAACCAACTACTTATAAGCCACAAAGGAAGAATCTGCAAGCTTCCCAAAGTGGGAATCCTCCAATCAACCTGTGGGCACAGTGAAATAAAACTAGAATAAGCCAGCGACCCCCATTGCTGTGTTCACCCCACGGCACTACTGTGGTGAGATGCCTGAGGCAATCGACGTATGCAGAGAAAACATTTATTTTGGCAAGTAGTTCTGGCAGGTCCACACCAAGTTCTGTACTTGGTTTTGTTTTTTTTGGGGGGGGGGGCACTGGGGATTGAACTCACGACCTTGTGCTTGCCGGGCAGGCACTTAGACAGCTGAGCTAGATCCCCAGCCCTGTTTTTGAGACAGGGTCTCACTATGCCGTTCAGGCTGGCCTTGAGCTCACTTTGTAGCCCAGGCTGGTCTCGAACTCACAACGATCCGCCTGTCTCAGCCTCCTGAGTGCTGGGATTACAGGCGTGAGCCACCACGCCCGGCTCCAAGTTCTCTACTTGGGTTTTGTCACCACAAGGGGCACGTGGCAGAGCAGATCCTCTTACATCTGACTGCCCCCTCAAGGACACAGCCCTGGACCTGAGGACCTTCCACTAGGCCCCCAGCCAAAGACCCCACCACACCCAATAGAGCATGCCAGGACCCAGCCTTCAGCACATGATCCTTTGGTGCCACCCAAAACCGTAGTCTTAACACCAGCTGCTTAAAAAAAATGCAAACAGTAATTACAGGGCTCTGTTAAATAAACAAAACACCAGTGAAACAGTGACCGCAAGAAAAGTCAGACTTTAACATCTATACCATTAAGTATGAAAATTAAAATACTGTGCTAAGGGCCAGGGATACAGCTCAGCAGTACAACACCCACCTGGCAAGCGTGATGTCATGAGTTCAATCCCCTGTACCAAAAAAAAAAAATACGGTGTTAAAACCTGACCTTAAAAGTGAAAAAGAAACAAAATGGTGTCAAAGAAGAAATCACAGGAATAGAGAAGGTAGTGTTAAGAGTTGAAAATCATAGAAAATGGGAAACAGGAGGTATAATTAATGAATCTAATCCTCACCTTTTGAAAAACTAGTAGAATCACCAAAACACTCACTAAATAAGAAAAATGGAGAGAACATAAACATATAAAGAAATAACAAGGACTTCCAGGAAGATGGTGGAGCAGGAAGCGGCAGAGAAAACAGCCTCTCTGAGAGTCACCGTCCAGACACTGGAATACAGCATCGTGAGGAAGACAAGAAGGAGGAAAGTGGGTCCCCCGGACCCAGAAAGAACCTGAAGTGCGAACTGAAGCCCACAGAGAGAGTAAAATGAAAAACTTCAATGAAGAAGAAAGCAATAGCAGGCAGTGCCTCCTCCCTTAGACGGGACTTGCTGCTTGAGAGGAGCTGTTGGAACCTAAGAATGCATGGGCACGGTGACGGTGACAGCTGGCGACCCCCAAGGAGCAGCAGACATGGAGGACTGCACGGCTGGCAGTGAGTGCTTAGAACTTAGTCCTCCTGAGGGAGAGAGCAATTGTCCAGGAGACATTTTGGAGATGGGCTAAATGAGCTCGGAACCCAGAACTACCACCAGCTGCGTCCAAGACAAAGAAAGTATTCCATGCATTGAAAGTATTCAAAGCAGATTAGGACAATGTGAGGGCAGGATCTCAGATACTAAGGACAGGCTTGCAGTTAGCAACCAGGAAAAGAAAGATTTCAAAAATAGCAAGGGACCAAGAGAAATCAATCCAGAGCTGCTAGATGCACAAAGAAGAATAACTTAAGATTGATTGGAATCAATGAAAAAGCAGGAGATACCACAAATGACATTATAAAAATGTTTGCCAGCTGGGCCTGGTGGCGCACTCCTGTAATCCCTGCACTCAGGAGGCTGAGACAGGAGGATCGTTGTGAATTTGAGACCAGCCTGGGCTATAAAGTGAGCTCAAGGCCAGCCTGAATGGCACAGTGAGACCCTGTCTCAAAAAGACAAGGGCTGGGGATTTAGCTCAGTGGCCTAAGTGCCCGCCTGGCAAGTGCAAGGTCGTGAGTTCAATCCCTTGTGTCACACACACACAAAAAATGTTCACAGATATCATTACAGAAAACTTTCTTGGTGGAGAAAAAGAATTTGACATGCAGATAAATGAGGCAT
>RJWT010050470.1:0-10853 GCA_004365215.1 Cuniculus paca
AATGTCAATTAGTAGTATAACTATATTAACTGTTTTCATGTGTATATATACATTTTTTTTCTTTTTCTATTCCCTTCTTTCTTTTCTCCTTTCCCCCCTACCAGGTTCTCTTTCCTTTTAAACAGCTTCCTTCCACTTCATGATATCGATGGGACATTTGGAGTTCTATTTACTTTTTCAGTTTCTTACACTGTGGAGATAATATGATGTTTACACTTGTGAGTCTGATTTATTTCACTTATGAGTATGGTCTCAAGTTGCATCCACTGATTTATAAATGTTTCAAGTTTAAATTTCTTTATAGCTGAATGGTATTCCATTGTATAAGAAATACTACCTCTTTTACATCCATTTGTCAGTTGATGGGTTATTTGGGTTGTTTCCAAGATTTAGCTATTACAAATTGTGCTGCTATAAACATGGGTGCACATAGACCACTGTAGTATGATGTTTTTATTTCTTCTGGGTAGATAGCAAGGAGGGAAATAGCTGGGTCGAATGATACATCCTATCTTAGTTTTCTGAAGAATCTCCACACTGATTTCCAGAGTGGTTGCACCAGTCTACATTCTCATCCACAGTGGAGAAGGGTTCCTTTTCCCTATAACCTCTACAGCATTTGTTATTGGTTGCTTTCTGGATGATAGCTATTCTAACTGGGGTGAGATGGAATTTCAGTGTTGTTTTCATTTGCATCTCTCAGAAGATCAATGCTGTTGAACCTTTTTACATACATTTATTTGTCATTCATATTACTTCATCTGAAAAATGTATTCATCTTAGTTTCCTATTTTTTGGATTCAGTCTCTGAACTTTGAGGATCTGATTTTTTTTTCAATTTTTTGTATGTTCTAATAGAAGTTCTTTGTCTGAGGCACAATCGGTTAAAAATGATTCTTCCTGTCTGTGGGTTGTCCTTTTACTTTGTTGTGGATCTTTTTTGATGTGCCAAAGCTTTTTAATAAGATGAGATCCCAGTTCTTGATTCCTTGAAATGTTTTCCGTGCTGTTTGGGTTTTGTTTGTGAAGTCTCTGCCTCCTCTTATGCTTTCAAGATTTTTATCTACTTTCTCTTCTAGTAGTTTTAGTGTTTCTGTTTTAATATTTAGATCTTTGACCCATTTGACTTTAGATTAGTGCTTGGTGATAGGTATGGGTCTAAGTTCAGTCTTCAGCATGTAGAAAGCCAGTTTTCCCAGCACCATTTTTTGAAGAGGCTATCTTTCTTCCAGTGAGCATGTTTGACCCCTTTGTCAAAGGTAAGGTGGTTGAGTGTGTTTGTAGTTGTGTTCACATCTTCTAATCTGTTCCACTGGTCCTCAGGTCTGTTTTCATGCTGATTTTTATCACAGTTGCTTTGTAGTATAATTTCAAGTCAGAGATTGTGATGCCTCCTACCTTGCCTTTGTTTCTCAGGATTGCCTTTACTATTCTAGGTTTCTTCTGTTTCCAGGTGAATTTTAGGAATGTTGCCAAGAAAGATAAATAAATGGAATAAGGATTGGGAAGGAAGAATTTAAACTATCATTATTCACAGATGACATGATACTCTACATGGAAGACCCCAAAAACTCCAACAAAAGACTCCTAGAATTAATTACCAAATTCTGAATAGCTGAATACAAAGTCAACACCCCAAAATCATTAGTATTCCTGTACACATTCAAGAAACTCACTGAAAGAAAAATTAGAGCAACCATATCATTCACAATAGACTTCCAAAAAATGAAATACTAGAGAATCAGTCTAACAAAAGAAATACAGGGTTTATATACTGAAAATTGCAGTACTTTGAAAAAATGATATCAAAGAAGATATCACAAAATGGAGCAATATCCCCTGCTCATGGATAGGAATAGCTAACTTAGTGAAAATGGCCATACTCCCAAACTGTTATAGAGATTTAATGCAATCCCAATCAAAATAACATTAACATTCCTCACAGAACTGGAGAAAATGCTTATCTTAGTTTGATTGATTTTTAATTTGAATTTAATTGATACCTTACTTTATTTTTTATTATGTTCATTGTTATAATTCAGACATAGTGATCATATATGTTGTGCAGGTCTTACACTTCTACATCATATATCTTAATTCATCTCATCTTTTTTCTTATTTTCCTTCTCTCTCTTCAATCTCTCCTTATTTGCAAACCTTTGTTTCCATTTGATCCTTTTTAATTTTTTTTTTAATTTTCCTTGGCTTTCTCCATTTGTGACATAAAAGAAAGTGTTCAAAGGAAATGGAAACAGTTCATGGGTAAAGAAAATGATTCATTAATTTAAAATAAAACTTTAAGCCCAGAGTTCAGGATTTATATTACATAGTTTAAATTTCTATTATATGCAATTATTTTTATTTGTTTCCTTTCAAGTGACAGAATTTAAGATAAGTTTTCTATCTTCATAGAAATTTACCACATATGGAAAAATTCACCAGATATTTCTGAAAAGGAAATACTAGCGGTATTTCAAAAAAGTGATAATGCTATCACATTAACTCATAAACTGCCATTTGTCATCATCTACAGAAGAAACTGTTTAATGCATGGGGCTAGTTATTCAAATGATATGATTGGGAGGTTGTTTCACTACACTAGAATACAAGTCTGGACAACAAACTTCATTAAATAACTTCAGATTATAAAAAACACTAATTCACAAGGAAAGTTATAAAAATGCTTTATGAATTTGTAATGCCATCCATGAAGGAATATAGTATACAATAGAAATGAAGTCAGTTATTTAAATATGTATGTATTAATTATATGGGAAAATAATATTATATAAATTTTATTGTATTTCTTTATGATCTGAGGAGTAGTTTGCAACTTTTCCTTCTTTTAGCACCTAGAAAATACTTTAGGATGGACCAGCAAATAGTATTGCATTAAATTCTAATATGTTTCAATCTAGGATGCTTTATGCTGATATTAGGTAAAAAAATTAATTTTTAGTTAACTTTCAATATAAATTAACTTAAAGAATTCATAGCATCACTTTTTTTTATATCTGAGAAGGTAAGAGAGCAAGAAAAAGATCCTATGCCAGTCAATTTTCCTTTTATGATTAAGTCTCCTGAGACTGTAAATTTATCAATTAGTTTATTCTAGAATATTTCTTGATCATTCAAATTTGATTAATTCTCAACCTGTAATTTTTCAGTCATATATTAGGTTATTTCATAAAGTTTTAAAAACCTATTGAAGTAAACATTTTAGCAGTTTTTACTAAAATACTGTCTTAATGCTGCAGATTAATATATCATAATATACAGAAATGGTAGGATGGTATGTTTATTGCCTTAAAAATTCCAGTAGAAATATTAGTGTTTTACTTAGATGAACTGTAGTCCTAAGTGAATTTATATTTTTTAAAAAAAGGATACTTCAACTTCCAATTAAAAAATTTTGATGCAACATTTTGGTGTTTCCCAACTATATTATTTTGCTTCCAAACAAGGTGAGGTGAAAAGAAAATTGCAATGAAATAAGAATATGAATTCTTTGGGCCTTAAAATCCTAAGCAGGGAGTGTATTCATTACTTTGTTGAACTGATGCTTTTTCTTTGGTATCTGTAAATGGCTCGTGATGTTTTTCAGCTAAAGTAGGTATTTATTTTTTGCTCTACATTCATCTTCTGCTTTGTTCACTCTCACAAAGAAGAAATTTAAAATCAGCTTTCTCATTACCGAGCACCTTTTTCAACATATACAAATTAAAGGATAATTTAGGTCATATATTAAAGGGATTCAGTCCACTACAGGTTGACTCCAAAGCAGAAGTATCATGGAGGAAAGACATGATAGAGAAAAGCTGCTTAGTTCATAATATCTGGGAAGCATAGTGGAGAAATCACGCTAGAAAGGAAGGGACAAGGAAGCAGACATTGGCCCCAAGGTCACAACTCTGTGATGTATCCAGATACAACCAGAAGGTTGCACCACAAGTCCCCTGGGTGAACACCAACACCACTGAATTTGACAATTCACTCTAATTACTATATTCCACTCCTTGTCAACTTGATACTCAAATGTATCTCCTTAAACCACATTTCATCTGCAAATAAACACGGTAACAATAATTCTGCATAATATAATTTCACAGGTATAACTGAAAACACAATAATACCTTCCAAAGTCTCAACACTTTGAGGAATTTTTAAAAGTCTAGCTCAAAGTCTCTTCTGAGACCCAAAGCAAACTCTTTTCTGTGTAACTCTACAAAAATAAAAGCAAATTACATAATCCCAAGGGACAATGGCAATGGATAGACATCTTCAGTCCCATAGGAAGAAATAATGGAATAGAAAATAAATCAAAACCATGTTAATATTCATCAAGGTAAAGGTTAAAGACTTAAAGTCCATTATTCATGGCATGTGATAAGATATGAGTTCAAAGGAATTAAGTGTCCCCAGCTGGTCCTGCTCACAGCCTGCAGTTTTCCCGGATAAACATTTGACATTCCTGGCATATCTTACTTCCTGAGCTCTCCACTGAACTTTTAGTTTTATTCCCACAGCTTTGTGTACCCTCTCAGGAGCTCTTTTTCATACATCTGCTGGACCTTTCTTTCAAATCCAGATGCAAAGCTACCTGATCCTATACCTCTTGCATTCTGCATTCTGATGAAACAAAAGTCATGTGGACAACATCAAAGTCTGCCAGCTGTGAATAGTAGCCATGCCTCTTGGATTGTGGCAACAGCAGCCTCTGAGGGCCTGCAAGACTGAGTATAGCGAAATGAATCATAGGGTATCAATTCCCAAAGAAGATCTTCTCAAAAAAAGAATTCAAGAGGTTTCATGTAAAGTTATTTACACATCTTGTCTCATTTGCATTAACCAATTATTTTATTATGTTCAAGAAGTAGACCAAGAGGAAAAGCACAATTATAAATCTCCATGTTTACAAGTTGAAAGTAGTAATCAATGTTGTAATTGATAGAGCTGGTGTCAGAATGCAAACCTTTAACACATTATGTGTTGTGCATTAGTTAACAAATTTCTGGGGAAAGCATGTTTTGTACGTAGTTCAAAAGAAAGTTTGCTTAATAGATACCACATAAAGTATAATAAGGTAGTAATTTGAACATTGGGTCTTATTATGGAATAGTCTGTTTATGCAGACCTATAAAACTGTGGAGCATTAAGGGAGGTTTTATTGCTATTAAATGGAATAATTTCTATGTTTCTATTTGGGAAAATGAAGTGGAGGTTATACTATTTCTCCTAAAATTGCAAATAACAAAAGCTTTCTCTTTCAGAAGTCTAGCCTAAATGGTATAGTTGTTTATAAACAAATGCTGATATGAATATTAAAGTATTTTTGAGAGAAGAATAAAAAATCTTTATTTTTAGGTGATAAGTTTAATAAAGATGTCAGTTACTTGAAGAAAATTTTAGATAAAAAGTTTATTCTTTTGGAAAGATCACTAATTGAATATACCATTCCCTTTCATTTTTGGGGGAGAGGGAAGGTTTATTTCTTACAGTTCTTGGAGATTTCAGTCCAAATTTTCACATGCACAAAAATTTGTATTTTAATTGATATAGCACTATCATTTCAGGGCCACAGGTACTTTGAAAAGATTTTCAGAGTAAAGCTCACTCCCATGTAAGCTGCCCTATGTCTGAGTCTGTCTTGTGTCATGCACATTTAGAAAAGACAGCATAGATACATCCATTGTTTAAAAATTAGCAGTAACTTAATTAAAAAGTAATATTTTAAGTATAAATTATATGCCAATAAAATACACATGTGGTCTTTAGTAGATTGCCCTATATGCATAGAAATGAACATTTTTTTTTGCAAGTAACTTATTAACCAAATTATCCTAGAAAAATGGGGATGGTGAATTAGGAAATGTCAGGGAAAAAATGCCAAACGAGTATGTTTTCTCATCAGAAAATTGTTTTGACTTGATACTACCATTCTAAAACACAGACTCTAAGTTACAGAGGTAATCTTTTGCACTAGGTGAGAATGTCTTCAGCTGTGGGATACCCAAAGTGGCAAATCAAAATCTCCCTAGTGATGGTACTACCTAGTGAAGGACAATTATATAGAGAAGTTTATGAGCTGTGAAGTGTTAAAACACAGAAGCTGAGTGATAAATGCATTGACATAATAATTGTGATCTGAAAAGGCATAATTAATAACATTTCTTTTCTTTCTTACAACATTCAAATACACTTATGTTTTAAAATAAATTTTTGCAATGACAGAATAATTTTTGCAGATTCTTTTGTCACGCATCCAGGAGAATTTTAAAGAGAAAAGTTAATGAAAAGAATTATAATCTCCATTGCTATAGATGGTTCACTGAGTTGCTATCCTTATGTTCTGAGTATACCCTGGTACATATGCAGCTCTGAATATGTGCACATATAACACAGATAGGATGAAGTATTGTTCCTTCAGGTATAACAGGGAAAAAATTAATTCATTTAACAACAAACAATTAATTTTGTTGCAAAATTTTAAAATGAACCCAGTCTTTAATGGAGATTGAATATCAAGAGCAGATGGAACTACTTTGGTGAATGGAGGCTGTTATTTTGAGGGGATGCAAAGATTCCTCGTATGCATTTGTTCTTCTATTCATAAAACTGGTATGCAACAATATACTTAGCAATTCATGCATTATATATTTTGATGATCTGAAGCAGTGAATAATATATGATGGATCTTAATACAGGATTGAAAACCCTAAAATGCTGTGCCAATTTGCAATACTACTTGTGCCTGTTTTTTATCTCACCTCTTTTTGCCAATCTTGATCTTCCAGGGACATCATCAAATTTCACTGTAATTAACAAATTGCTATGAGCACAACAGACTTTTATTCTAAAGAATATTTCTCTTTATCCCCACAAAACTGTTATCTACTTGTACTGTGTGAAATTTTTATCATTGGTAACTTTGATCATTGGTAAGATAACTATCTTCCAATTTTAAACACACACTTTACGGTCTGGGATTCTCTAATTTAACTTCCTATTTTATTTCCCCATAAATACTAATTTACCTAAGACTATTTATTATCTTGATCATCTTAGTATAAATTCCCTTACATTATAATGTAGATATTTGTACTTATAGGGGTTTTATCTATTTCGATATTCTAAAATGCATAAATGAGTTCAATCATATAATACTCAATAACAGTAAATTCTTGACAAAAGTCTCCATGACACAGATACTACTACATTAATCATTTGAGCATGTGAGTTTTGTGACACTGGAAGAGTAACTAACTTTTCTAAGACCACATAACTATATTATCATGGAATTAGGATCCATCACCAGCAGTATGGCTTCAGACTCTACACCTTAAGCAGTGCAATACTGACAGCAATTTTTCAACCTTGACACATCTCTGTGTCCCATGGTGGGTAGCTTTTTATTTTGCTAAATATTTATACATGCCCATTTTAAGACATCAAGTTAGTTGCAATTAGTTTCCTTCTTTACTCTTTGCACTTGACATCAGTGATTGTTTTAAAATTTATAAATCTTCAAAGAACTGAATTTTCTTATCATTGTGCTGTCTTTTGGTCTAATTTTTAAAATTTCTATCCCTTGATCATAAAATACAAGTAAAGATTGAAAAGGTTTTTATCTTGAATTGCTCTCTCACAAAATCTGATAGATTTAAAAGAAAAAGAACAGTGAAGAGAACAGAGATACTTTCCCTTTGGACAGAGGTCTCTCATTTGTTTTTGCAGTGGACAAATATACTTTGGACCATTTTACACATTCACTATCTTTGGGTCAAGAGTAACTGATTTCTACCTTGAAAATCACCATAAATGTCTCTAAGAATATAATTTTCAGCAAAGTTCACTTCTACTGCATTTGGTAAAATTGGAGCTTTTATGTTAAGCCCAGGCAACCCAATTTGTCCTGGAAATGGTAACTTTTTTCATACATATATAACTAAGGAGAAGAAATAGGACTTTACCAAAAATCTGGGATAGAATTCTTCATATTTTTTACCATTGAGGTAAAGGAGTGAGGGACTATAACAGCTGAAAAATATTTTAACAAATCAGAAAGACTGAATATAAAACTGTTAAAGCTTTAGTGACAGACAACAATGGAAAATGAGAAATGTGCACAGCTCTGATGCAATCATTTAGCTCAGAAGTAAAGGCAAAGGTGATTCAGCATGTCATTGAATCCTGTTAGGTTCCATGAGCAAATAGATAATGCTTTCACTTAAATTTACATAGATTAGGCTATTTCTGTCTTCTTTAAAGCAGTATTATAACCTGTAAAATTTTCTTATAGTCCATTTTCATTTTGCTTTTAATATAGTTGGTTAACTACAGTGTAAATTTATTTTTCTGATTAAATTCTACATTTTATAGCGAGCTTCCATGAAAATAAGTGCTTCTCAAATTACATATCCATTAATTTTCACAGATATGTCAAGGAAAAATCATTGATGTTATTTTTATACATTCATGTTACAGACTATAATTCACTGATTTGTAGAGATAAAATCAAATAGTTACTTCATATTTCATTAGTTTTCTACAGGGTTGATGATTACTTAAGAGGAGCTATGACTAGATTGATAGCTTCATGTCATAAATCTGTAAGGCAATTCTTTTCCTACATAATTTAATTCTGGTATGTAAAAAAGATTTATCTGTGGAAATTTAGTTCACTATTGAAATCTGTAAAAAAATAAGAATACAAAGTTATTTTAGATCTGAGGAGTATGACACCATATTCAATACACACATTTTAAAACAATTATACTTAAATGTAAATTGAAATAGAATGAAGAAAAAGATATATTTCCATTAAGTAAGCTGTAAGTTAGAAAAATTTAAGAGTCTAACAATAAAAAGATTAATTCCTAGGAAATTTATAATCAAATGGTGAGACCATAAAAACTTAGACTTCTCATAAAGACAAGCATATATTTGTTACACAGATATGATTTTCTGAATGTAACTTCAAAGTAGTAGAGAGTTAAGGACAAGTGGTCAAAATATATTAAATAAAAATTATTTCAGCTGACAGGTAACCAGCTCAGTGGGAAGGCAGGGGCAGGCCCTGCTCCACACACATTCCAGAAGCCCTCTGGATGCTTCCACCCCAGGTAACCAGCAAGGGCTGGGAAAAACAGAAGCAGTCCCTGCACCAGAGCACCCAGTGGCCACCATTGGATACCCATAGCCAGCACTGGCCAGGAAAACCAAACAGTCAAGCTCCAGAGAAATTGTAGCCAATGTAGGAAGTGCCCGGGACCCCACTACACACTTGTTTGGAAGAACCCAGGAAAATGTCAAGACAAAGAAACAAAAGGAAGTTCCTGGACTCCAACCCAAGCAGAGTAAGTCCAGGAGATGGAAACATGGAAGAGATTGGGAGTCGCACACCTGAAGTTTCTGCAGTGATGAAAACTGCAGCAAAGAGACAACTCTATGAGGCTATAAAAGAAATTAGAACAGAAATACTATCTCAGGTAAAAGAAGAAATGAAAAACATAATAAAAGAATTGCTAAGCTTCTCTAAAGAAGACATAGATAAAAAAATAGAGGAGCAAAGGAAAATGAGGGAAACTATGAATGAACAATATAAGAGAGATTTTGAATGCATGAAAGAGATTCAGAGATATCCAGGAAATTAAAAACTCCATTGAAAGCTGGCAAAATGACTTGAAAGAAACTGAAGATAGACTTTCAGACCTTAAAGATAGGTGTGCCACTTGTTTTGGGGAAAGGAAAGACCTCTAAAAATAATGAGGAACCATGAAATAACAATTGAACGACTGCAAGATGATGTGAAGCGAAATAATTTAAGAGTGATAGGTATCAGTGAAGAAGTAGGGGTCAACACAAAAAATATTAAAATTCTATTTACAGAAGTACTAGCAGAAAATTTCCCAAACATGCGAGAAAGACATGCTATTCAGATAAGTGAGGTATACAGAACTCCAGCTAGCCATAACCAAAGTAAATCTACACCCAGACATATAATAATCAAGATCCCAGAAATTCAACACAAGAATAGAATATTAAAAGTGGTTTCAGAAAAGAAACCATCTGTAAAGGAAAGCCCATCAGAATCACAACAGACTTGTCAACACAAATCATCAAGTCAAGAAGAGCTTGGAGTGAGGTGTTTCAAGTTCTGAAAGAATACAACTTCCAACCCAGAATGATGGACCCTGCAAAACTATCTTTCAAAATTAATGGAGAAACAGGATATTTCCATGACAAAGAACAACTGAAGGAAATCATGACTACCAAACCAACCCTACAAAGAATACTGAAGGACATTTTAAAAAGAGATAAAAAAGACCATGGTTCCAGGAACAGCAGCAGAGGGGGATCACCAAGAGGGACAGACAATAGAATGAAGGAGAAAAGTACACAGCCAATGGCAGGGAAATAGCATGGCAGAGATGAGCCAGTGAATGTTGGCCATAACCATTAATGTAGAGAGCTTCAATTTGTCAATAAAAAGAAAACACAAGTAGAGTGAATCAGGAGACAAGATCCATCAGTATGCTTTATCCAATAAACACATTTAACTCAAAAAGGAACTCATAGATTAAAAGTCAAAGGAGAGAAAACAATGCTCTATGTGACAGGGAACCAGAAAAAAACAGTAGCGGTAGCTTGCCCTTCAGCTGCAGAATGAAAAGGATATGGCATTTCTATACAATGGAAAGCTACTCAGCTATAATGAAAGATGACCTTGAGGTAAACGGATCCTGTAGGTAAATGGATACCACTTGAGAGCATGCTCATTGGTGAAAGGGTTCAGAATCACATGGGTGCACATTGTATTGTCTCCTTAATATAAGAAACTGTGGAAATTAGTG
>RJWT010050471.1:0-10832 GCA_004365215.1 Cuniculus paca
CAAAGCGCCTACCTAGCAAGCATAAGGTTGTGAGTTTGATTCCCGGTACAAAAAAAAAAAAATCAAGAACCTCTTAAAGAATATTTTTCATTCTCCACACAACACGTTCTCTTCCTAAGACTGCCATTAACATTGTTCTCTAGATTAAGTAGATCATGCCACAGTGACCCTGGCTCCAAGAGAATGCCTTTTATCCAAGTCAGGCAGTGGTCCTGGTCTTCTGATTGTTCTGTCCAAGGCACTGCAGTGGCCCTTTGTCTCTGTTCTGAAGCAAGGGTTTTAAGTGTTTAGACCAAGTCCAAATGCTGGATTAAGCCAAAAATAAGCAGAGTTGCTTGTTTTTCCTATTCAGCAGGATTTCTTAGAGTTTTAATTCGCTAAATACATATATTGTAATTCTCCAAAGGAATCAAGTATACTCCATGTTTCCCAAACATACTTGATCATGGATGTCTTTGGAGGGCTAACATTATAAATGCATTTCATGTTTGGCTTCTGTGCAGCAGGTGCCTACCTGTGAGGAGGCTGTAAAGATTTAGAAGCTTGAGTATAAAAGGCACCCGTCATACTACCTCAAAAGTTCATGTGATGATCTCACCCTAGAGGGACTGTGACTTCACAAGATATTAATGGAAGAAGGCTAAAACTAAAGCAGAAAGACCATGAATGGCATGATTTGAGGAAGGGTGTGTACATAAAATCATAGACCCTCTTGCCTATTATTTCAGGGACCCTTTCCTTTGAGAATTAGTGCTTTTGTCATCTTAAACTGTTATCAAATGAATCCTTAGGAGATACTGCTTAAAAAGTAATGAAAAATAAGGAAAAGAAGAGCAATGTATGCTCTAAGACTCATGATTTATATTAGCACAGTGAAGTCTTCCCTTGGGTAAAAAGGTAAGTAAAAACCATAAAGAAGGTAGAAAAAAGAGGCCAGAGGTGATAAAGATATAGTTGGTTCATACCCTTTGTTCAACAAATGAAAAGAGGTGAAAGGATTAGAGATGCACTTGTGAAAATTTCGAGCCAAATATTCTATTTAGAGAAAAAAACTTCCAAATCTCTACCCAGTCTCATTTTACAGACTAATGCGTTCCAGAAGAGTAAACTTTCATACATATTCATCAACCTATTTTCCCATAGACTTTATTTTAAGAGCAGAGGTACATATCCTGGGTCTAGATACCACTAGGTCTAGACATAGTATATGATTTTGTTATAGTAAAAAGAACCTCAATTTTTGTCTACTATGTGGTGCCAAGAATGTCATTTCCCTTAATATGACTTCAGCTTTCTCTGGAAAACAAGATAATCATAATAATTAATTACACCCTTTTCTAGGGTGATTATAAGAATCAGTTAAGTAAGTTAGGTAAAAAGTCCTACTATACTGTTGCCTCTCTGCGGATACACACCTGGTCTGTCTTGCTTCTCATAGTGTTTCCTGCATTGTCGCATTGTCTGACATCTGGTGAACACTCAGTATATTTTTTTGAGTAAAGAAATGAATATCTTACAAATATGAACACTTCAGCACATTTTGTTTGACTTTAATCATTTCTTTATGCAGTTTAACAATGTTTCATAGCAGTGTCCTATGATTGTTAGGTTTAATTGCATTTACCATCAATATCATTTTATCCAGAAAGCATGTTCAAATAACAAATAGTAGGGATATTGTCATCTAGGAATACAGGACAGTCCTTCCCATGAAAGGTCAGTTAGCATCTTCAAACTATCCAAAAATGATGGGATTTAGTATTTATTGAGCACTTACTATTCTATGAGCTTAGCGATAACGACTTCAATTCTTACAATTCCCTGTTAAACAACTGCTGTTATTATTGTAACTCTTCTGTAGATAAGAAAACCAGGATACAGAGAGTTAGGTAACTTATGGAAGAACACAGATCGAAACAGGCCACCCGGCTCCTTGGCCCTCCTTCTCAACTATTACACCTTGGTGCTTCTCAAAGTTCCTGATGTTCCCTTTGTTTTCAGCTTCATCTTGGGCCTGCCCAATCTGAAGTCTGAGCTATCCGTGTAGATATTTTATATGCTGCAACCATCTTCCATCTGAAGTCCCAATCCTCAGGGATATTATCTACATTGGGATACAAATAATGAGAAGTTCTGAGTAGAAGATAATAACACAGGGCAAGAAAAATAAACACAGAGATACATTTCTCTTTGTAATGAGAGATGAGAATCAAAATGATGTACCAAGTAGAGATGAGAGCTATTCTACTAGGCAGGGAAATGCATTCTGAGCAACTTTTGAAAGAATTAAGTCAGTGGGCTTGTGCACTAGTCACTAAGTTCTGGTTGAAAACCTCATAAATATCTGTTTACCAGGTGGACAACCTGACAAATGCTACCATCTTGAGCCCGAAAGGGTGAAATGAGCAGAGATGACTGATGCAATCATGCTAAATGGAGCAGAGGATCTAAGTAAAGCTAAGCTATGTATATATCACGCTCTGCAAGTTCATCAGCTAATCTGGGAAAAGGTAAGGCAACACAGGGTCCTTCCTTTTAAGGGTGAGTTTAGCCAGGAACAATGAAGGTTTCCACAAGACACTTCTCCTTTGCCCGGGGTCCATGCCAGGTTCTGCCAATAGGGGGCAGGAGAGGCCCCTTGAAGGCAGAAGGAAGAAAGGACTTTGTTCCTGCCAGCACTTAGAATCACCAGCCACCATCACAGTCCCCTCCCTAGAAGAGCAGACTCCCAACTCAGCAGCGCCCCTCTGAGCAATAAAGTTCTACTAACTCCAGTCCTTTCTTCTTGCAGCCCAGTGGCAGCTGCCGCTTGTAGGGGCTGCTGGGATCTCTTCTGCCTTTTCAGTCCTATGATATCATCCGAAGTCTCGGTAATAATCTCTTCATTAGAGTATCTGGTGTGGATTCTGTTTTTCTTGGCCGGGCCCTAGTAGAACAATGCCTGTATCTGTCATCTCCATTTCTTTAACACTTACTCTGAATTCTTCCTCTATCACTTGGGATTTATGGAGTTGCATTATTAGTGAGGTTTTTTAATGCATATGTTCTGACTTTTCACTTTGAGAAAAACTGGACGCACAGAGAAAAGCCTACAGTGCATGGACTCAGAAAGCGTCAGAATTAAGATCTGATTTTTTCATTGTACAAAAGAAGCGATTTTAAGCAAATTGTTTAATGTCTCTGTGTGTCACTTTCTCACCTGTTAAACTGTGACAATAATCCCTGCCTCAGGATGATCTGGAGAGGACATAACAAATAATACACATACAAAGTGCCTTAAAAGCACTCAGTATAAAAAGACATTCACATTTATAGACAATAAACTCAAACAAAACAAAGTAGTTTAAAACCAGATAAAAGAGAATAGCATTACAGGTCTTCAAGTCGGATAACGTCTGTAAATGTAAGAACAACCATTCTGAAGAAAGCAAGAGACACTAGGGTAACCATTGTTAATCTCCTGTTGTTATGTTTTGAAAACCTGTATAGCTTGCAGTGTTCTGCTTTGAAATGCTATATTATGTTTGACTCTATTCTGTTTTCTTTCACTTTTTTCATTCTGTTTTGTTTTGTTTTGTCCTATTTTCTTTAAAATAAAAAAAAAATAAAATTAAAGTATGAATTTCAAAAAAAAAAGACATTCACTAAATAGCTATGTTTTGTGTATCTAGGCACTGGTTTGTATACACTAGGTATTTTGTATACACTTGGGGTGAGCATGATGATTTAAGGTGTGAGTGTGTGTGTTTGTGTCATGCACGTGCCACGCCATTAGACACTGGTTGTACATAGCAGCACTCAGTGCGACTTGGTGGGTGATAATAATTGTGTTTGGACAATTTGATTAATATTCATAACATGTTTCAGTCCACTTGTGGTTTTCCTACAAAAAAGACTGTTGCTCTGCCTGTGAAGAATTCCAGAGCACGCTGTTTGACTGAACCCTGTCTCACCTCCAATGGGGACACCACATGTGGACCAAGAATGGGTACAGTGTGCTTGGAACAAAACACCTGATATAGCCTAGTGTTTCTATTGACAGGAAAGAAGTGAAACTCTTTCTGGATGATCTTCCTTGAGAGGGAACAAAAAAGCTTGTGGTTTTCATTACTGATTTGACTTTCAATGAAAGTGGCAAACATACAACACCAACATAGAAACTGTGAGCCACCCTGGCAACGGTCTGTGTTCATAGTGGATCAGCAGAATGCAAATTCCTGCAGCCCCTCAGAGTGTCCTTGAAGGGCCCAGGCAGCAGACCTGCATGTTTAATCCTGGGAAAGGAATAAAACAGATGAGGTGCCTGAGGAAGGAGCATTGTGGGTTTCAGCAACTTCTGCTAACGGCAGCGGAGAGCAAGAATGTTTTATTGTCCCTGTAGCTTGCCTTCCTCAGATAAGGCCTATCACACTAAAGATAAGTAGCTCCAGTTCCTGAAGAGTTTGAGGGGAGATTTCTTACTTATCTACTTAGTTTGTAGAATATATTTATATTGAGGAGCAATAACCAATAGCCAGGATTCTTACATTTATATTTACAAAGAGTGATTGAAAACGATGGTGACTAAGTTTTAAAAATAGATATTACAGTAAAAAAAAATTGCCATTAAATGCCCTTCAAAATACCTCCCTCTTGCTTGGGACCCATCATTATCCCACACTTATCCCACTTTCCGAAGCAGTTCTGAAGTCCTCTTTAGTGAGTGTGCTTACCACATGGTGAACGCTGCTGCCTAGTATCATTCAGTGGAGAAGCAGGCTTGTGACAATATTACGGTGTGTCCTCATCCACATTATTCACAGGATCTGGCACCTTGTGACATCTGGTTCTCTTCCAAAGCAAGAAATGACCATGAGATGCAAATGTTTTTAATCAATTCAGGACATTGAGGCAGCCACAATAGTACAACTAATGACACTCACGAAAGAGAAATTCCAGAACTGCTTCAGAAAGCATCAACAATGCTGGCATAAGTGTGCTCAAAGAAAGGGAGAGAACTCTGAAGGGGATCAATGGCAATGTGTCTTTTACTGTGATTTTTAAAAATCTGAACAGTCACTGTAGTTTTCTAGCACACTTCAAGTTTACTCTAAACTCATTAAGAAATTGGTCAGCCAGAGCCTCCTGCTTACCACTGCAGGAAAGGTGTGCTGTCAAAAACCTGCTGGTTCAGGGCAAAAACATTTGTGAGTTCTGATAATCAGTCATGACTTAGGAGTTGAACTTTGAGGATGCTAAGATGCTGCCCTCCTCTCTCGTGAGGTCAGTCAAGGGTGTTTGTCAAACACAGCAGCTATTGGTCTTCAGCAAAACTCAAAATCCCCTGTAGGGCTCACATAAAGATTGGTGGGCCTCCCTCCCAAGGCAAAGCTTGACTGACCTCCCAGTTGTCCTGGTCAGCATTCTCCGAAGACAGAACTAACAGGAGATATAGGTATTGACATAGTTTTAAAGAGATTTGTTCTCAGGAATTGGCTCACGTGATTATTAAGACTGAGACATCTGGAAGCCTAGAAGAGCTGACAGTATAGTTTGGTCTGAGTCCAAAGTCCTGAAAAATACCACAGCTAGTGACATAAGCTCTAGTTAGAAGGCCAACAGGCTTAACAACCAAGAAAAATTAACTGTTCAGCTTGAGTCTGGAGGCAGAAAAAGATGTCCTCACACAAGCAGTGAGGCAGGAGGAACTGTCTCTAACTCAGCCTTTCATTCTCATAAGGCCTCCACAGACTGGCCGAAGCCTGCCTGCTTTAGGGAAGGCAATCTGTGAATTCAAATGCTAATCTTGTCCATAGACATCCTCAGAACATGCTAAAAACAGGTTTGGCTATGTGTCTGTGTGCTCCATGGTGCAGTTGAGTTGACACAAAATGAATGGGATGCTGATGCTACTGGTCTAGGGTGCTCTCTCGGAGAACCACATAACTCAAAGCAGAATTAGAAACCCACTGCTTGCTGTATCTTTATCACAGAGCTCAGAGTGTGGGAGATGCTTACTGAAAAGTGCATTGAATGACTGAATAAAGCAGGAGGAAGAGAAGTTGTGAAGGAGTGGGGAAATAAGGGAGGACCTCATGTATACAGAGACCTCAGTGGACATCAGGTGGTCAGAATTCAAGTGTGACTGGACCTCACTTTCCTCATCTTTAGGCTTTGGCCCAGACTTTCTCAAGTCTTTTATGGTTCCATATTTCTAAGCTCATTTTTAGTTCAAAAAATTAGTGTTTAACAATTATCTAAAACAAATAATGAAATCAAGTAATAACTAAGCATTTATCATAAGTCTGTTAAGAGCCAGGTACTATGCTAGAACTTTTACAGCATTACCCCATTAATCTGCACAACAGCTCCATTGTTCCCACTCTGCAGATGAGGAAACTGAGTCCCTGCTTCATGGGAGTTTCTGGGCTGAGTTTCCAATTCAGGTTCCTGTCCTCCCCTAAACCATTGCTTACACTTTACAGCACCACAAACATTTGTGAAACCATGAATAAGAACAAGTCATCACACTACAAAGAAAATCTCAAGGTAACTATAATCTAATGAGACACAGGCTGTTATTTTAGATATACCTAAAGAAATTAGGAAAAGAAGATTGTTCACAGTGTCACTGGCATGTGGGATTAAGGCCCTGTGAACACCGGCTATTAAAAACACACCTTTGGAATCAGACTTTTCCGGGACTGAATGCCACTTCCAACATTTAGGATTTGCATTACCTTTGTCCAGTTACAGAAGTTGTGTGCCTCAGTTTCCCCTTAATATTTACCTCAAAAGAGTGTTTACAGCCTTACAAGTTATATTCCTATAGGATTAAATGAATTGATGTATATAAAGCCTTTATATAGTGCTATTTATAAGGCAACTGGTGGGAGATTATTATTATTATTATTATTATTATTATTACTACTACATCCTCAACACCTATGTTAATGCTTCACATGGGGATGGTATCTCTACACATACATGGGTGTGTTGAATGATTACCAAGACCATCTTTCGGGAGATTATAAAAACTATCCATATGGAAAAATTCCCTATCTAACTGAGTTTTTGGAAACTCAGACTCAGCTTTCGGGTAGCTTCTATTTCTCAAGGAACCAAATTTCAACAACAGTTATTATTACCACTCAAATGACTATTGCTGGCTCAGTGACATTATACTAAGTACGGTTTTGATGTAGTATCTAAATACAGAGTAAGAATATGAGGCAAAATTTTTTTTTTTTTGCGGCACTGGGGATTGAACTCATGACCTTGCGCTTGCCAGGCAGGCACGTAGGCCGCTGAGCTAGATCCCCAGCCCTGAGGCAAAAATCTTGAAATTTGCTTTAAATGCCTGAAATTTTTCACTTCTTATAAGCAAAGAAGATTGAAATGACAGAGAAAATAACCAAAAGTAAGTCTTGAGTTTGTCTTTTAATAAACTATCTATGAATTGTAGGCAATGATCTCTTGTCAGGTCAACTTAATAAAAAAAAAAACTTGGAAACTCAAAACTTCACTGTTTTGTTTTTTTTTAATGGCACACTGCCAAAGAATTCATAGCAGAGCATACAGAAGTGAGAGCTGTGGTTTGTTCTCTGACATTTGAAAGTACCTGAGCTCTTCAGCGCATGGATCCTGAATATTCAACAATGTGCTGAGATTTCCAGTGATGCTGCTTGCGCCAGCATTTTAATTCTTGTGATTGCCAGGATTGCCCATTAGCATTTAAATGCATAGTCAAGTTCTACAGAAACCTCATGATATATGTCATGCTGTAACTGGCTTCAATTCCTTCAGGGGTTGTGCAGTTTCTTTGCTTTTTCTGAAGTTCTAACTTCTCTTTCAACTTTTGGCTTTGTGGATTTGGGATGATCAGTTATCTGCAAGATTTATAACTAACGGCTTTGATGTTGGACAGACATGTGTTGTCAACATTCTGCAATTCGAGAAAACTCATCTTTAGGATGTAACATTGTGCTTTTTCTCTCTGTCGACTGCTTGCTTTGATAGAATAAAGCAAACTTCAGTTCCCCTGAGTTCCTCTTGAAAGGGAAAATTTTACATTGGTCCTCAGTCCAGGTGGGGACTTAATGTAGTATAATATCCCTAACTTCACTGAATCACCATGCTAGCTGAAAAAACGCTTGCTCTTCAAACAGCTAAAATCCACCATTGCTTATGTCTCAGTAGCAAAACCACAAAGTGCTAACTGCTAGAGTGTTTTCATTTGGATGTGGTTATCTGTCTGTTGAAATTCAGCTTGAATGATGTTCCTACAAGTCATCAATGATTCTGTCCTTGAATCTCATAAGAATAATTAAGATGAATCCTATCAATAGTCCTGGAAAAACTCATGCCTTGTCAATATAACAACAGACACAGGACAGAAAACTGGTGAGTCAAGTGTTGAATAAGTGCATTCACCCCATTATCCAAAGTGTCTCCCTTAGGGGTACCACTTGAAGCATCTCACTATGATCATTTTCATGACACCATCTAGAACTGTGTGGTCTCATATGATAGCCATTTGTCATGTGGCTCCTTAAATTTCTGTTATTAAATTGAAAATTTTAGTCTCTCAATGACATTGTCCACATTTTACATGCACAACAGCTATTCGAGGCTATGGTATTGAACAGTGCAGCTATAGAAAATTTTGATCATTGCAGAAAATTGTTGGACATGGCTGGTCCAGAGTCTTAGGATTTAGTTGGATTTTGGAAAGAACAGCAAGCCATCTTGATTGTCCCAGGGCTTCCTGGGTTATGAGGTGTTTAAACTTGGGACAGACCTTGGAAAAGTGGAAGTTTGTCATCTTAAGAGGTCATTTAGTACAAACATATGTCTAATATGTACATCCCTTCTGTGTCGTTCTAACTTTGAACATTTCTGGGACTGTCAGCCAAGTGAGATTAATTGATGTGGCTGAAGTACACAGTGTTTGGAGAGTTTTTATAGAAGATCAAGCTAAAACAATAAATGGAAACTTGGTTTCTGAGTTTCATCAAAAGGTAGAAAGTTTACAGGAGCAAGGCAAACTTTTTAAGCAAGTACAATACAAGGCTGAAAGAAGTACATTTCAAATGTAGACTACAAAGTTGGGAACAAAAATGACCTCTTTGTGTTACCCTGAGGTCTAGCATCAGTGGATCATGGTAGTGAGAGATGACTGGTATATTTACTGGAAAATTGGGGTCTCATTTCGTATTCATGGGCAGAGTTCTGTTGAATTATTTTTCACCCAGAGAAATAAGTAGATATTTTGGAGTCACTGAATTTAAGAATTTAGAGTTCATCCAGTCCAAGGCAAATTCAAAGCCCAAGGTGCCTCCATGGTTTTTATAAGATCCCCCAAAGGGAGGACAGGTCCTGTATCACTTCTCCAAAAAATAAAAGCAAAATGCAAAAGCACAGATTAGTCTAAATTCCTACAAGGAATTTATGACATTTTAACAGAGTGTTTAATTTTTGTTATTTCTCTGTTTTTTTAAATCATATCCGCTTGCCAGTAATACTATTATTTAATATTTGTCTTAATTTCTTTAGTTAGCCTTATTTTTGATCTCATGACCTCAATGGACAAGTTACAGCATATTTATTTATTTATTTATCTATTTATTTATTTTTAGATTTTTGGAACAGGGTTACTGTGTAACCCAGGCTGGCCTCAAACTTGTGGCAGTCCTCCTGCCTCAGCCCCCCAAGTGCTGGGATTACAGGCATGCATCACCATGCCCAGCTCAAGTTATATTTTTTGCACACTAATTAAATTAACATTTTAGTTGATAAAATAAAGAAGTGTTTATCATCCTCTAGGCCAGTGGTGGTAAATCATGTTGTTCATGGTCCATGCATTTTTTTTTAAAACAAAAGATATTATTGTATGAGTTATTTTTTCTAAACTAAAACCTCAGTATTTGGGTTTAATTGCAAAGTTGACACTTTGTGATAAATAAGTGGGTTTGGGGTTGCAGTTTGGGCACTCATCTCTAAAATGTTTGTCCTCACTGCTCTAGACTGAGTGATAAACGTGTCACACTTCTGGAAACCTTGATTGCAAATTCTACTGTGAATTGATCACCATCAAAGATCAGCCAAAGATTTGCTTACAATAGTTAAGAAAGTATAGCCTGATCTAATGAGTTCATTAAACTCTTTTATGAATTATTTGATTTCTATATCAGTATTATTTTTTAATATTTGAGGGTATGGTTTTTGAGTCATATTTTAAAGTCTGCCATAGAAATTTCTTGACTGAGTTACAGTTCATTGTTGAATCTTCTACCATTAGGGAAGGTAGGTGAAAAAATTACCTTCTTGAACTGTATTTCTTACCCTTTCATAAACTCATAATTGAAGATATGACCCTTTGTATATGGAGTCAGGTCATAAATTTTCACTGAGTGTGGTTCCAACACAAAGGATGGCCTTTAATGCTAAATTTGTCTTTTTTTTTCAATCATAAAAAGTCAATGAATGTAACCTGAATGCTTCTGTTTTTGTCTAAGCTATCTAAACATAATCTGATTCAAGGTATAATGAAATCAGATTATCACTGGGACCCAGGCACCAAAATTCCCAAGGATCCCATGTAAGGAATGTTGTCTTGAGACCTGTGTGTCAAATCTTCTTTGAAGTAATAATATGAAAATCCTGTTATAAAAGACCTTGGAGTTAGATAGATTAGATAGTTGCTGAATTCGAAACTATATTTAACATTTGAAGTAAGTATAGGGGGCATAAGAATGTGGCTCGCAGACTTCCAACTAGAGAAGGCATGAAAAGGGCCCCAGTTGCCTTATTCTAAGATCCATCCCTGGGTCTGTATCGAGTCATGCTTCCCA
>RJWT010050472.1:0-10837 GCA_004365215.1 Cuniculus paca
TAGACATTTGCACAAGTCTGTGGTCAGCTCTGGTCACCTCAATGGAATGATGTTGGGGGGTAGCCATGGCACTTAGACTCTGAAAATTCGTGTTTGCAGTTTTTAAATTACTATGCTAGCGGGTTGTTGCTTACCTTCTCATGAGCTCTTTTCCCTCACCTGAAGACAAGAGGGTTGGATCATATTATCCCTAAGAGCCCGTCAAGCTTGGCGGCATGGACTTTCTGCTGGGAGACCATGAATGGTATTCTTAGAGCTGAAGGCCGTACCTTGTGATATCTTATGTCCCCCTTCCTTGGGTATAAGGCTACATTATGTTGGGTCTTCTCAGCTGGGAAATGAGCTAACATCCTATAAGTCTTTTGGTTAAATACTGTGGACGGTGGTCGACGCACCTGCAGAAAGTGAACGGAAGTAGCTTGTTCTTCCCTGGCTAGGTCTTAGGACAGAGTCAGCTTCTCCTGCATCAGAAACAGCCCTGGCGAGAGGACCTCTGTCTAAAAATGAGGCTCGAGTCGGAGGTTTGCGGATGGAGAGGCTCCTGGCAGGTGTAGGCCAGGATGCTGATAAGGGTTTCTGCTCCCAGCCCACGTTTTCACAGCTGACTTCCTGATCAAAGGGTCCTTGGCAGGGGGGGGGGCGATGCTGGCCTTACAGCATGTGTCAGGTGCTTGTCATCAAACATTTCATGGCTCAGTCAGACTCTAGGCCTTGCCTGGCTGCCAGATGTGTTAGGAAGGATTGGCAAGCTGAATTGTCCTCAAAGCAGAAAATCCTTGTTTCAGTTTGCGTGAGTAGTTTTTCCTTTTAGCGTCTATTAAAACCTTTCCTTCCATTACAGGTTGGAGGCAGGCAGAGCACGGTGGGTAAAGGGGTGTGCGCTGCAGCCAGACTTCCTGGGTTTAAAGCTTGTTTTGTTTTTCAAACAAACTTTATTTATTTTTTTTTGCAGTTTTAAATTTATGGCACAGTTGAACATAAAGTACAGAGATGTCCTATACACCTCTTGTCCCAGACTCGCAAACTGTTAACATCTCTAATCAGAGTGATAAATTTGTTAAACTAGATGAGCCTCCATCATCTCCCAAAGGCCCAGAGTTCATGGTTGGGTTTGCAGTTGGTGCTGCACATTCTGTGGCTCTGGATAAATATGTAATGACATGTATACACCACTGTGAGATCATGCAGAGTGTTTTTACTGCCCTAAAAGTCCTCTGTATTCCGCTTAGTCATCCTTCTCATTCCCTAGTGCCTGGTCACTACTAACCTTCTATTGTCTCTGTAGTTTTGTGTTTCTTAGAATGTAGCCATTTCAGTTTGGCTTTTTTTCACTTAGTAAAATACATTTAACTTTTCTCTCTGCCATTTTTTCTTTTGTATTAGTCATTTTCCTGTTGCTGGGAGAAAAATACCAGATGCCTGAAATTTAAAGAAGAGATAGCTGGGTGTTGTGGCACATGCCTTTAATCTCAGCTTTCTGGGAGACCGAGGCAGGAGGACCTCAAATTTGAGCCCAACTTGGGCAACTTAGGAGTTTAGCAAGACCCTGTCTCAAAAATAAAAATTAAAATTAAAAAAAAGACTGGAGATGTAACTTAAATGTATAGGCCCTGGGTTTGATCCTCAGTACTGAAAAAAAATAAATAAATAAAAGAAGAGGTTTATTTTGGGTCACATATGAGGGTTCAGCCTGTGCATGATCTGCTGGCTTCAAGGATGAACAGCATGGTGGAAGGGCATGGTGGAGGAAAGCCGCTCTACTGTGGTGGCCAGGAGGCCAAGCGAGAGAAGAGAGGAGCTGGGCAAAGAGTTCACTCTTCCAAGTCGTGCCCCAGCTCCTCACAGCACATTCAGCTACGAATGAATTAATGCATTAATCCAATGTTGAGCTCAGCACCCCGTGATCCAATCATTTTCTCAAAGCCCCACCTCTGAACACAGACTTTGGGGATATTTTAGATCTGAACCTTAACGTCTTTCAAAAGTTATAACCTCATGTTAATTGTACAGATGAATGGATCTCCTTTTGACATCTCCATACACGCACACATGATGACTGATTTGAAACTACCTTCCCAATCCCCTCTCTTGCCCTTTTCTTTACCCCTGGTTTCCTTCTCCTTCCCTGTGAGTCCCTGTTCTACTTTCAGATTGTCTTTTTTTCTTTTCTACATATGAGAGAAAACATGTGATACTTGTCTTTTTGCTGTTGTTGCTTTTGATTTTTGAAACAGGGTCTTACTGTGTAGTTCAGGCTGGCCTTGAACTTGCTGGCCTCAAATTTGTGACACTCCTGCCTCAGCCTCCGGGGTGCTGAGATTGCAGATGTACGCCACCACACCACGCTGATGCTGGTCTTTCTGTGTCTAGCTAATTTCTCATATGTCTTTTCATGGCTTAGTAGCTCACTTCCTACTCGCACTGAATGATATTGCAGCGCCTGCATGTACCGGTTGTTTATCCATTCACTGCTGAAAGACATCTTGGTTGCTTTCAGATTTCGGCAGTTATGAATAAACCTGCTATCAACACCCATTTGCATGTTGGTTTTTGCGTGGATGTTAATACCAAGGAGTGTGATTGCAGACTCAGGTAGTAAGAGTATGTCTGGTTGTATAATCATCCTCCAAAGTGGCTGAGCTAGTTAGCATCCCGACTGGCAATGAACGAGAGCTCCTTTTCCACATCTTTACCAAAATGTGTTGTTGTGAGTGTTTGGATTCTTGAGCCCGTTTTTGCTGCTTCTTATCTTTTGATGACCAGAGGAAGTCACTAACCTTCTCTGCCTTACCACCTGCTCCACACTCACCGGATTATAGGTATGCACCATCATGCCTGGCTGAAAGACCTGTGTTTTACAATTTCTATTTTCCTTTTAGGATGGCTTATGTCTTTCTTGAGGAGTTACAGGGGATTGGATGTCCAGAAGAATGATCTTTGGAAATTCCCTCCTTTGTGAAATGGAGAGAGCAGCGGAACAGTGGGACTTCATAGAATTCGTGTGAACACGAACTGGGGTGATCTGGGTCAATGTTTATTACAAGTGCGCCTCATGATAAGCAGCATCGGTGGTCATCATTGGTGTTATTATGACCACCAGAGGGCACTCCTGCGCCCGGGAGGCCTCCTTTCCGTGCGACACCGCATTCAAACGTAGCTGGATGTGAAGAGAAAGCTGAGACGCTCTTGCTGGCCGCTCTGTACATCTCCAGCCCTGTGCCAAGAAAGAAATCACACGTAGAGCTGGAAGGGGCTGTCTTTCTCTAGCAGAAACAGAAGTTGCCCTGTCATGCCAAGGAATTCGCATGCGGTTCGACTAGAACCTTCCTGTGGGCAAGGCGGGTGCGCGTTTTCCCTGCAGGGCAGGCGCAGTGCCCTCCAGGGAAGAGAGCAGAAGGCAAGGGGAGTGAACCCCAGATCTCTGATGCATGGGAGGTGTCCAGAGGCGACACCCGAGTTCCGGGTTCTGGTTCCTGGCTCTGAGAGACCCGAGGAAAATCGTAGCTGTGGCTCGGCTGAGCTCCTTAGCAGTTTCATGCGGTGGCCTTGTCCTTTGATGTGAGGACTCCACAGTCTGTGTCCGGCCCTGACCTTCCCTCCAAGCTCCACACTTGGCCTGATACCTGGTTGTCTTTTGACTTCTTTATTTGCATGGGGTTTAATAAAATCCAAACCAAAACTCTATTCTTCCTTTCTCAGAAACCTCCAAGCTAAGGTCTTCCTGTCTTCGTCTCAGAAAACAGCATCGCCAACCACCCGGTCACTTGAAGGAAACAGGAGTCAACCTCAATTCCTCCTTCGCCTTAACCACCACATCCTGTCCCTCCAATGGCTCTCAAATGTACCTCGCATACTCCCCCAGCCCTCCCCAGCTCCCTACTGCCACTACCACCACTCAGTCCAGGTCCCCCTCATCTGTCCACATCAGAGTGGCCCATTGCCAAGGTAAATCTGACCTTAAAAACCGGCATGGGGACATCTGATAGCTTCGCATTGCTCCGAGAATAAAATCCGAACTCCCCACTCTGGTTTGTGAAACGTGCGTGACGTTACAACCTACAAGACCCATCCAGCCGTAGTTCTTTCTTCCTCTTGGGCCTCAGGTCAAATGTTACCTCCTCAGAGGACCGGCCCAAACCCCGCCAAGTGCGAGGGAGACCCCTTTGCCCCTCGTGGTCACCATCACATTGCTCTGTTGTTTTTTCTAGAAACTTCACTGCACACTGGAGTTACCTAGTTGACTCTTTACCAGGTGTTGCCTGTTTTCCCCAGCGGAGAGTGAATGCCACACTGCTTGGGAGTCGTCAGTGTTTATCAGTGTTGCCCGTCTTGCTCCTGGAACACGGAGTAGCACATGTCCCTTGCTAAGTGTGAAAGGGAGGCAGGACCAGGTAATTCGTGAACACGGATGTGGGGCCGGTTTGGGCATCGGGGTAGCGTCTGATCTGCTGGCTGACAGGACCGCTGTGCCCAGCTGTTGTTTACACATTGAAGTCCCCAGCTCCCCCCGCAGCCCCATTGCAGTGAGTGGGCTTCCTCCTTTCTGTGCTTTTTCCTGACCTTTGTCGGGAAATGCTGGCCATGCTAGCAGCGGGGAACAGGAGTGGAAGGCTGTCTTTGAGCCTGAGTGGCATTTGCCCTGGCAAGATTGGTGTGGGTCTGCTCTGTAGCACCCGGTGGCATTAGCAGGGAAGGCATTTTTTGGTTTAACAGGAGGGATCAGCAACTGGTGAAGGAACCTATTTGCTTTCTCTTGAGATGGTAAGTTTTTATGTATATTTGCAGTACTGGAGATTGAACCCAGGGATCATGCATCCTCGGTAAGCACTCTGCCATTCAGCAATATCACAGAGTCTTGCGAAGTTGCCCAGGTTGAACTTGAACTTGCAGTCCTCGTGCCTCAGCCTTCCAGAGCGCTGGGATTACAGGTATGTGCCACTATACCTGGCCTTTTTGAGTCAGGGTCTAATTGAGTTGCTCAGGCTGGCTTACAACTTAAGATCCTCCTGCATCAGCCTCCCAAGTAGCTGTAATTATAGGTACTTTTTTTTTTTTTTTGCAGCACCGGGGATTGAACTTGCCACCTCTGCACTTGCCAGGCAGGTGCTTACTTACGCCACTAAGCTAAATCCCCGGCCCTATAGGCACATTTTTAATATTGAGTAAATGGTTCCAACAAGTAGAAAAGGATTCCCTTGCCTCAGGGCCTTTACACTTACTGTTTCCTTTATGGCAGTGATAGCGAACCTTTTAGAGACCAAGTGCCCGAACTGCAACTCAAAACCCACTCATTGATTGCAGAGTACCGACACTGCAATTAAACCTGAACACTGAGGATTTCACTTAGGAAAAAATAACTCACACATCAACATCTTTTGTCTTAAAAACACAACAGAGCTTTCGATGATACACGCAGGTTTTTACTGAGAGGCAGAAGTTTGCATTTGGCATGCTTTTGCACAATTAATGTGATCTCGGCTGTTGTATGCCTGCTGATATTTTGTCAAACATTGGCTCATACTTTGTTAGTTTGAGAGCAACACATGCAGCACTCAGGTCATCTGTTAGTCTGTTTCTTGTATTAGGTTTGTCATAATTCAAAACTGAAAACAGTTGCTCACAAGCAAAAGACAATCCAAACGAAGTAAGAAATGCAATCCTAAGTGCTTTCACTGACTTAAAAGTTTTTTGGCATAAAATTTCACACTTTAAGGATTTCATTTTCCAACTACTAACTTTGCTGTCGTCTGTAATCCCTTCATACCCTATCTTCTCTACCTTGTCAAGTGTTGCACGCAGGTCATGGTTTTTTTTTTTTTTTTTTCTTTGCAGTTCTGGGGACCAGACCCAGGGCCATGTGCATGCAAGGCAAGAACTCTATCACTGAACCACATCCCCAGCCCAGAATTTATTTTTTCAGATAGTGCTTTCTTGACATTTGAATAGCATCATTTCCAGATTTCTAAAATCTAACCAGTGCAAGCAGAAAAGAACAAGTTCTTCAAATTTGGCTTTATCTGTTGAAGAAAACACAGGGTTGTCTCTATCTTCCAGAACCACAAAATTCTCTTTGGCAGCTGCTACAAATGCTAGAAAATATCTTGTAGATTTCCTGATGGTTTGTAGGATTATCTGCAAATGTAGAATTTTCTAAATGCATTTTCAGATTTGGAAAATATTTCAGCTGTCCACTTTTAAGGTCTTTTTCAAAAACCTGCAGTTTTCTCTCAAGTGTTTTGATATCATAAAACATTCTTTCAGCTGTTTTCCCTACATCTTGTAGTGTTTTGTTTAGTAGATTGAAGTGTAGTGTAAAATCTGTAAAAAACATGAGGTTGTTAAACCAGACCATATCAGTGACCTGGGGGTATTTCTGCCTTTTTCATTCATAAATAGCTTAAGTTCATCTAAGCAGTCTACAAATCTCTCTGAGACATGTCCCCGCTCAGCCGCCAGACTTTATTGTACATACATAAAGGATTATACTGTGCCTGAATCCTACTGAGAATTGCTTGAAGCTGTCAAAAATTAAGAGCATGAGCCATGATGCAACTCATCATTTTGGTGACATCTTTGAATATATCATCCAGGTTTTTGCTGCTTTGCCTGGCAAAAAGAGCTTCTTGATGTATAACACCATGAAACTGAGTGACTAGATGCTTTGCTTCTTTAAGAACTGTATGAAAACAGATGTTGCCCCCACCACGCAAGGTTTCCATCACTAGTAATTGAAACCACTTTTTCTGGTCTGTCTTATGACAAAAAAGCCCTGCTATCACAGCATGGATTATAGATATCACAGCACTGTAGGTATCTATCCCTTGTATTCTAGGCAGACACCAGTTCCACCAGCTCTTCTCTCATGATGCCTTCAACAGTCTAATGCAAAATCACTGCTAGCTGTGCATGATTATGTACATCTGTGCTTTCATCCAAGCACATGGAGTAACAGGCTGCCTTTTGTAAGTCAGTGGTGAGCTGCGGACTAACATCTCGTCATGTGCAAGACCCCATCTTTTTTTTTTTTTTTTTCTTTTTGGCTTTTTGAGACAAGGTTTCACTATGCTGTTCAGGCTGTCCTTGAACTCACTTTGTAGCCCAGGCTGGTCTCGAACTTGCAACGATCCTCCTGCCTCAGCCTCCAGAGTGCTGGGATTAGAGGCGTGTGCCACCACGCCCGGCTGCAAGACCCAATCTTTAACAGTACTTCTGCCAAATGGCATCTAAGAGATGCTTTGCATAATTTCATCCTTGCTTGAGACATCATGAAAAAGGCAATCACTCTCAGATACCATGGACATTTTGATAATATCCCCCAAAGAGAGGGGCTTACCATGTTTTGCTTTGCACAGTGAAATTTGAAAGCTGGCAGCTATCCAATGATTTGTTTAGAAAGATAGTTGCAAAAACTAAGATACTGGGAGTGATATTTCTTCAATTTCCCTTTAAGAAATTCTTTCCTTTCAGTTTCACCAAGTTTGGCAACGCTTTTGTGGTTGATGTCAAAGTGCTGTCTGACCTTTGATGTGCGACACACACCAACACTTCCCTTCCACGATATAGAACACAAAATGCTTTCCCGTTGCGTTCAGTCACTCCAACTGATGCTGTCCAGGCCTCTTGGAATGATCCTCTGCTGTTTTCAGGGGTTTTTTTCTGTAGTCATTTTTTGGTGTTCAAGACTTGGAGTCTACAAAAACATAAAATAAAAAACAAAACACCCAATATAAATCTATCCCTATATCAAAAATAGCTCACGCTATTAGTTAACACCAAAGAATTAGACATTTCCTGAATCAGTGATCTATGGCAGAGATTCTCAGCTGGATCCTCTTGAATTTGCTGACTACCAGCACGAGGGGCAAGGTTGGACTAAACACCAGCTTTTGGCCTGCTGTGAAAGAGGTATCTAAGTGTATCTCCTACCTTGTGGAGCATTCTGCTAAAATCACAGCCAGTCCAAGCAAATATATCTATATGTATATCTCCTTGCTCTTATTTTTATACATTCTTCACAAATAACTAAATATGATGCTGCAGATTCAAACGTGCTAGGGAGACGGCACAGCATTAAAAGAATCTCAGTCTTTTAATTAGAAGATCTCTGCTAAATCTTAGATATTAAATTTCAATTTTTCATAAGACACTCAAAGCTAAAATCTTGTGTTAATAAAAATGAATATATTAAAACTCATGGTCAGCCCAATGTATATCCTTGGCAGCTCACTGACTGGCCAAAAGGGAGCTCAGATGAGTTGCAGCTAATGGATCATGGCTTGTGACACCATCCCCCGCTACTCCTTTCAGAGCATGCACATGGGCCCTGTGTGTGCTCTTATCAAATGGTTCGCTACTGGGACAACGCTGACTCGTGTGCCAGCAGAGAGGGGTCTGTGTGCTCCCTGCAGCATGCATGCCATAAGTTTGCCACCACTGCCTTATGCAAACTCACTCTCCCTCCCTTATCACATAACTTGTTCTCAAATGTTTACATTGTCTCTTAATTATAGGCTTCTTAGTGAGGTCTTCTTCCATTACTTTTTCAAAAACTGTGATTGCTTTGCTCTCTCTTACCTGCTCTGATTAATTTTTCTCCTGAACATCTACCAAGCTATAGATTTATTGAATACATGTATTGTCTGCCACTGCCACCTCTCCTCCAGTGGGGGGTCCTTTTCTCTTGGCTATTTTCGGTATCCAGACCAGTGCCTGCCGTGTCAGAGGCACCCACAAATATCTGCCAGATGAAGAGCTTAGGCTTTGGAATCATCGATTCTTGTAGCGGGAAAAATTTCTGGCCCAAGATGTCCCAATAAGAAACAATATTAGACATGAAATATTACAGAAAATGGAAAATTTAAACAAATAAAACACCCTCAACCAACTAACCAAGCAAAACCCACTGAAGTTAAATATATTCCCTAGTACCATAAAATTATGTATCTCTTAGACTTAACGGAGCTGCAACACTACGTTCTTGGAGTGAGTGTACTTTTAGAATGAAGTTTACTTATTTTGTAATCTATAATTGCCATAGACTGAACGTTTGTGTTTTCTGTAAGTTCATATTTTGAAGCTCTAATTCTCAACGTTTTGGTAACTGGAGGTAGAGCCTTTGGGAAATGATTAGAGTTAGATGAAAGCAGAAGGGTGGGGCCTTCATGATAAAGTTAGTGCCCCTCTAAAAAAATAAACAAGAGAATTCTATCCACCACATGGGGACACAGCTAAGTGGTGGCTTTCCATCAGTCAGTGGTCCCTCATCAGACATCAAATCTTCCAGCATCCTGACTTTAGACATTCTAGTCCCCAGAACTATGAGAAATTAATTTCTGTTTATAAGTTCCCTAGTCTGTATTTTGTTATATAAGTCTGAGTTGATGTAGACAGTAGTGTGATATTAGAGGACAGGATTATCACTTCCTCAAATTGTAAGGGTAACTGAAGTACACTAGACTGTTGGAGGCAGAGGTGTGAATTCTAATGACTGCTGTCTTCTGACTCTCCCAGGCCAGCTATCTTTCCAGCCCTGAGCCTGAGCCTTCATCTGTAACAGGAAGGATGTAGATGGAACGTATTTTAAATTCCTTAGTCAATGATAACATTTTGTAATTCATTCATTCAGTATGCAAGATCTTTTCTCATCTAACATCCATCTTTTTGTTTATTTACCGAATGCTCTCATTCTTGGAGCAGAATAAATTCTACCATCTGGAGTTACTACTTAGGACTGCTATCTTAGTGGACAATAATTCATTTTCATCTTCAGGCTGTTTTTTTACCTCTTCTCAGTTCTTTTCAGTTCACCTTTCCTGTAATCTAGAGTTGTATGAAAATAAATGTTAGAATAATATTTGTCCAAATATCTGGGCATCAAGGCCTAGCCAAGTTGACATAAAACTAATCATCACACAATATATAGTGCTTATGTTTTGCTTCTTGAACAGCTTTTTCTTTCTTTCATTTTAAAGAGGATAAAACAGAATAAAAATAATCAAAACAAACCAGTGTAAGTGATACAGGACTTCAAAACATTACAAAATCAACAATAGTTACCATAATGCTTTTTGATGTCTTCAAATAGCTGCAGATAACTTCGGACATAGTAAAAATCAAACAGAACAGAATAGAATAGAAACAATAAAAACAAGGCAATGAATATAATTAAGGACTTCAAGACAAGTCAATAGTAAATCCAAAATTACAATCATAATATATCTATCATTGTAATAGCTGCTCCTGCTCAGATTTAAATAATCAAGCAAAAAAAAAGAGTAAAACCCAACCTAACAAAACAATGGAAACGATATAGGACTTCAAAACAAGACCATAGAGAATCAACAATGGCCACCACCCTCAGAAGGAGATCCCCTCTAGATGTCACACTGAGAACTGCTATCCTCTGAACAGATGATCAGACCACCGGCCCTAGACCTGCAATGCCAGTGAAACACCAAAACACCGCAGGCATCCAATTGCATTTCACTTCAATAGCTATCGTCACAGCCTATGTTTCTCAGGGTAAGCTGGTCGCTTATGGCGGGGGGAGGGGGGGGGGATGGTATTCTTGTTTGCCAGCCCACCCACTGGAAGGGGCCGGGGTCTGGCTGTTCCTGGTTGGGTGATGGCCTGCGCATGGCGCTGTTTCCCAGACTGGACTTGCTTCCTGGTGTGGCCTTATTCTCTCTCCCCCCAGTCCACGAATGCACTGATTCATGGGAAGAGGCTGGGGTTTGGCTTTTTTTTTTTTGCGGCACCGGGGATTGAACTCACAACCTTGCGCTTGCCGGGCAGGTGCTTAGACCGCTGAGCTAGATCCCCAGCCCTGGTGTTTTTG
>RJWT010050473.1:0-10864 GCA_004365215.1 Cuniculus paca
ATAGAGGATGAAAATCAGAGAATCTACTTTCCTGATAATCTGTAGGAATTCTTCATAATACTGGATTCTGTATCCATATATTCATGACTCATTTTCATCACTCGCATTTTTGGTATACCTACTGTACTCCAAGCATTGATTTACCTGCCAGAGATTCAGATGGAAATGATTCCAATAAGCCGTTAGCCTTCATGAAATCCATATTCTGATGTGACTTCATCAGGACTAGGCACTTCATAAATATGCCACTGTCTCTCTTAAGTCAATCAATATGCATTCATGGGCTTTCGCTGGAAGAGCATTAGCGATGTGTTGTGCTCTCTGGTCTGCTGTGTTTCCACTGTGCTTCACTCCAGCCTATTCCGCTTGACTCGCATCACTCTTTGATTCCACTCTGGTGTTCTTCCATGCAGCTTCTTCAGAAGTAAATTTTGGATGACACTAAGGTCTGTAGTGTTTCCGGAACTGAAGATTTGGATGGTATTAAAGGGTAACAGGACCTCTGCAAAAGCATGTTTTGCTTGACTAAGTTCTTTTGCAGTATTGATTTAGTATAAGGAATTCTGGGATATCATTCAAGTTTTTTTTTTTCTGGTTCTTAAAAAAATCTTCAGCATCAACAAGGACACCTGATTACAAGAAAAAAATTACATATGAAAAAATAAGAAAAAAGAAAAAAGAAATCATCTGATAACTTGAATACAAAACATTCTGTATATTTTACCGTCATAGTTTTAGGATCAGGTCCAGCAATGCTAAGAATTCTCTTTGGGTGATCATCTCTTTCACTCTTATAATTGAGCAACAACAGTGAAAACCTGAACTGAACCAGAACAACTGTAATGCCTTCTAAAGAATGCCTCGAATTCTCAGTTACTATTTTTTTTGTTGTTGTTGTAGAGATTGGATTTTTTTCTTCACAAGTCAATACTAAGACATGGAAACAAACTGATAAATCGAAAGGTTGACTTCCCAGGTTCTCTCAATGAAAATAATTTTTGGAGTATTTGTCTGTGACCTAAGAATATGTGTTTATACCTAAGGAATCTTTCAGATTTTCATTGTTTTGTTATTCACTGTATTAGGTGTATTCTATACTATTTCTCTTTTATTTATTTCAACTTCTATAGAAAGAGAACTCTATAATTTTATCAATATTAGAAGTATACAATTTTTAAAATAAAAGAACAATAGTGTGGCCTTCCTTTCATTGCATATACTGTGGTAGCATTGAATGTCTTCATATTCCTTGTATTTTATATTATTTTATAAGTTGCCAGGAACATATACGTTATGTGCCTTTGTTTCTTTCCTTTTACTATTAATTATTTAAATCTGTAATTTCTGGATGAGAACATAGCTTAGTAGAAGAGTACTTGCTGGCTTGTATAAGGCTCTGAGTTTGATCCCTAGCATTGGAATAAATAGATAAATAAATATGTAATTTCATCATGGCCACTATAAAGTTTGATGGATTCATGAAGCTATAAAAAGTAAATAACGTGCAGTTCATTAAATTCTTGTTTTACTTCATACAATATGAAGTATTAATTTGGGGCATATTTGATTAATAATTTCAGAACTTCGTCTTGTGGAAGCAGTGATATTGATTTAGTACCAAAGACTGTCAATATGCTATCCTATGTGTTTGACAACTAAAATTTTTCTGTTTTGGTAATGCTACTTTTTGCAAGGTTTAGGTAACAGACTTTATTGTGGGAAAATGAATATATAGGGAGTCATGCCTCAAAAATATCAAAAATTACATTAGAAATAGGATGAGTCTTCCATAAGAAAATTGCACAGAAACAAACAAACGAAAGTATTCTTTCAGTTTAGTACCCCGAAGCCTGCCATTTGTTCTGCTTATAGGTCTAAGCTAGTATCAGCACATAGACCTGATCCACTGCAGCCAGTTTGCTATTAGGTAAACCTACAAATGACTGAAGTTCCCTAGCAGGTCTATCACTTGGCATGATTTGGGTACATCTTTGTTCCCCAAACACAGTCCGGAAATTAATAAATGACTTCAGCAGTTAGAGATAACTGAGGCTTTTATAAAATACAAATTTTCCTGGTTGAGATAAAACAGGTGATGTGTCACTCATTTAAATTTCAAATTAGTTTAGCCGCTTCTCCCTGATCACCTAGCTAATGTAGGTATCTTGGAGAAATAGTTTTCAAAGTTAGAAATGAGGGGATGAACAGGAGAGTTGGATGATTTTTGAGGGAGTAAAAAGAGCTACAAGGAGAAAGTATTAGAGGTGCCCTCAAGGTTTTTCTGGGCAAGGAGTGATGGTAAAGGTCTTTATGTGGCCAGAAACTTTGAGTATGAAGAGTGAATAAAAATAGAACTTCAATATTAAGTGACAGTGATTGTTTATAGCAGCACAATTTGTAATAACTAAATCTTGGAAACAACCCAAATGTCCAAAGTGGTATTTTTATATAATGAAATACTACTCTGCTATAAAGAAGGATAAACTCGTGGCTTTTATAGGAAAATGAATGCAACTAGAGACCATACTCATAAGTGAAATAAATCAAACTCACATGTGTAAACATTTTATTGTCTCCCTAGTGTAAGAAACTGAAAAAGTAATGTTTTACACTCCCTAGTGTAAGAAACTGAAAAAGTAATGTAAGAAACTGAAAAAGTAAATAAGATCCAAAATCTACAATAGATACTGTGAAAGAGAAAGAAACTGCTCAAAAGGAAAGAACAATTGAGATGGGTAAAAGAAGAAAAAAAGGGAAGGAAAAGAAAAAAAATATATCTATATATATATATAGAGAGAGAGAGAGAGTGAGCGCTAAGATAGTTGTATTACTGATATCTTTTCATTCATTGAAAGAAACGGTTTATACTCATTGTTTGATCAATTATGCATGTCTATATCTTGGAATGTGAACAACTACTTTGAGGATAACAATACACAATATATTAAGCATTGTTAATCTATTATCTTGTTTTGAAATTTTGTATCTTTTTTCCTATTTAAAATAAATCAAATTATGGTGGAAAGAAGGAATAGAAATGAACCTAAAATAACTGTGAAAGTCTAAAATTATCATAATTTTCATTGTCAAAAAAATGCACATAGCTCAGCAAAGTGACTTAAACTAGTAATCCCAGCACTTTGGTAGTCTGAGGCAGATGAATCAGAATTTTGAGCTCATTCTGGGTGACTTAGCACTTAGGAGACATTGTCTCAGGGGAAAGAGAAAGAAGAAAAGAAGGACTGGAAGACTGGTCACTCAGTGGAAAGACTTTGGGTTTGACAGTACTGCAAAATGAAAGAAAGAAGGAATGGGGGGGGAGAAAGAGAATGAAAAACATGAAAGGGATAGAAACTACATCATTTAATTTTTAATTCAGTGATCTAAGGTACCTGACACACTAGCTGAAGCACAATTTCCTATGCATTTTGGGCTTACGGCCCATTACCGAGAAAACCTGAGTATGTAACAAACTGTATTTAGAGCATCAAGAAGTTGCCTGAAAGAACCTCTGGCCCAGCCTTTTTGTTTTTGTGACATCAAGGAAGCCCAGAGGAAGTACAGCAACCTGGACAAATGCAACATTGAACAGTCTGAACCAAGACTTTCAAAATCGAGGAATGGATAACCCAGTCTTTTCCAAAATTAATCACTGCAGAATATAGATGAGTGACAGCTGAAAAGAAAATTGATGAGAAAGATAATCCGTTGTTATGGGAAAAACACTTGAAAAGAAAAGATTTTTTTTTATTTTAAAGAAAATAGAACAAAACAAAACAAAGCAAAACAAAACAGAATAGAGTCAAACACAATATAGCATTGCAAAACAGAACACTGCAAGCAATCCAAGTCTTGAAAAGATTAAAAAAATTTTGTGTGTTATCACAACACATTGTATCATTTAGTGCAATTTCTTTAAAGGTAATATGAAATAATTTTGAATAAGAAAGCAACAGCTTTCTGTGGGGATGCTACACTTTCTCCAATACCAAACCATTCACATTTAAATAGGATTTTACTTAAATAGAGTAACAGCGATTGCCAAAACATTGAACTCCCCCTGTTGTTGAATGTCTTGGCACCAAGAATAAGTAACAGGAAAAACGCCTTCAGGAAGAGTTTAGAGCCTTTGTGTAGCTATTTCACTTTAATAATTACAGTGGTGCTAATTCACAGCCTCTTTGACTAGATACTTAGGTTTTAAGTAGCCTAGCAATTACAAATGTTGCCTTTAGCTACTACTAAGCCCTACTGAATATTTATCAGATATTCTGAGCCTTTCTCCATGTTGACTTTCATTTTCTCCTTTCTTCGCTTTACTTTCCCTTTCGTTTTCATTCTCTCTGTTTTTTCTTTCTTATCTTTATGTTTTTAAATTTTGCTTTTCAAGCCGGGCGTGGTGGCTCACGCCTGTAATCCCAGCACTCGGGAGGCTGAGGCAGGCTGATCGTTGTGAGTTCGAGACCAGCCTCAGCTACCAAGTGAGCTCAAGGCCCGCCTGAATGGCATAGTAAGACCCTGTGTCAAAGACAGGCCTGCGGATCTAGCTCAGCGGTCTAAGCGCCTGCCGGTAAGCGCAAGGTTGTGAGTTCAGTCCCTGGTGCCGGAATAAATAAACAAATTTTGCTTTTCATTCCCTCCCATTTTGTGTAGCAGCAGCTGTTAAATTTTTAAATTAAAATATATAGGGCTTTTATAAAAATAAATTTGCTTTATAGATAATGTTTCATTTAAGTATTAATAATTGCTTAAAAATACAGTATTAATGTATCATTATTTTCTTTGCATTTACATTTTCCCCTGGTACCTTAAAATGCATATAATCAACCTTTTCAATTAAGGCTTTTTGCGCTCGGTCTCTTTCTCTCCTATTCTTTCTCAATCAACAGCCTTCTGTGCTGAAGGCACCCTGGAAGAAATAATGATCTCTGTAGCCTCTATTTTACCAATCATACCAACTCCTATATTGTCTGTATTGGATTTGCTTTAATGTAATATTTGGAGTTGGATATCATTATTTTCACTTTGTATTTTAAAGTAAACAATAAAGCTCACAGGAGCTAAATGATATCACCAAGATCAATAATCAGTAAAAAGAATTGCTGAGACTTAAGTTCAATTCTTGTGATGTACCCAGTCAGATCCTTGGATGTGTCCTTTTGAAACTTCCACACATCTTCTTTCCAGCCTAGGTATTGCTCAGCTCCACCATTCCCAGGGGTTTTTCTGTGAATTTCTAATAACCCTTGGTAATATTTTACTGAGAAGAAAACTTCATGATTTCAACTCTGAGTTTAAAGCATGAGCTTCTCAAAAATGTACAGTGGTTATTTTAAGTAACTTTATGTACAGTGGTTGTTTTAAGTAACTTTTGAGAACTTGTCATGACATGTGTGGTTCGTTTATTTATTTCAGCATTCATGATGCCAAAATAGTATAAGGGTGCTAGAACTTAGCACACAGGATTTTTCAAAGTTGCTGCTAACCATCTCTGATATTTAGTAATATCTTAAGATTTATTGTTTTCAACTTCCTGTTTGAAAAGATTGCCCCAGATGGTACAATGTTAATCTTTTAATAATTATTTCTAATAACAATGACACAGTTTTACATGAAACAATTCCTGCAAATCTAAAGCATTCTCCTTTTAAGCATTTTTCCATATCTCTACCACACAAGAACACAGTTTAGCCTTAAAGAAAGCAGCAAGATACTGTACCAAATGACTGAACACTTTGATTTTTTTTGCGCTCAAATGAACATTCCAAATGAATATTACATTGAATTCTATTGTGATTTGTTGTTTATATGGCAAAATAAGTGTGCTTTTGAATCTGAAATTTAAGGTTTTGACCATGAATGAATGTTACATTTTATGGTCAGTGCATTTCATAAGACTTGTTACAAAAACCATAAATGAAAAGAGTTCAGACTTTAAAAGGAAATTACTGGTCACTTTGGTTTTATGCAAGTTGACTTTGTGACTTTTTTCCCCAGGAGTTGATTTAATATTCTGCAGAATAGCATGCAGGAGTTGATTTAATATTCTCCTCAGGTTCCCTTGTCTTATAGAATAGCTATGAACATATGTTCCCTTCCTTTTTATTATTTCTGGATATATTTTAATGCTTATACTATGCTGAAAGTTATCTAAACAATCAGTTGGTTGCAATTTATAGTAGCCAGTGGTCATAGAAGCAACACGGAAAAAGTAGAATTTATTTTTAAAAAGCAGAAGAAATTTATTTCTAGAATATTCAATATCTCTTTTTCCTTGACAGCAAACTCAACAGCAACTGACTGGAAATAACTGTATTTGTGTGAGAAAAGATCTCAAAGAGTAAAGCAGGTGTTCTATAACTTTTGTTTGATTAATTTTGCATACGTAGGCTCCATTAGTCTAATGATTTTCTTCCTGCCTTTAACAACATCCCCATAAGAATCTTTCTGCCGAAAGAATATGTAGTTGGGAGACTCCAAAAATTTTAGATATGTATATTTTATTTGTGCACATTTCTGTTCTTGGGAGATTAGCAAATCCATCTTCTGTGTATGCAGGAGAAATATTTTCTTCTGGTGTATTTTACCTCCCCCAAAATACTCAGAATTAGTTCTTTTAAAACAGAAATACACAGTGTAGTAGTCTTATAATCTGATTTTCACCACTTTTCCTAGCACAAACACTACCTCTACCTTTCCTTAATCCATTTCTGTTATTTTTTGGCCGTCTCCACAGGGTTTGGGTAAGGTCTTTTTTTTCTCCTTCTGGCACAATGGATTTATCTTTTTCAACACTGCTTTTGTCCTTTAAATTATTGATTCAAAAAGTTCCTTACCAAATCTGTCTTCATTCTAATAGGTTTCATAAGCCTCTATGACACATTCAGTTGCTTGTATCGAACTTTGTCTCTCACTGTTCTAGAATGTTATCTCAAGACTTACTTAACTCATGTACTTCTTGTTGTTAGGTTATTTTAAGAGTGGCGCAGAGAAACAGAAGTTAGAGTACTTCGCGCAGTGGAAAAGCAGGATTTATCCAAGGGAAGAGTTTATTGGAGGAGGGGTTGAGGACGCGGAAAGGAAAAAGTTCTGCCTAGGTGGCTTGGCGATTTTCCTCACGAGGTGCAGTCTCCACTGGGCTTTTAAAGTATTCCAAATGAGAGGGGTTGGCACTTGGGGGTGGGCACTGGTGACGTGGGAATTCTGGTAATTAGGAGGAACCTGTAATCAGGGAGGGAGGGACTGGTGGTCTGGCTACACCGCTGCTGTAATGTCCAGCAATCTATTAGGACAGAAACCTTTCACTTGTAACACCACAGTTAGCCTTTTCCCAAATCATCACATTTTTGCTAAAATTCTATCTAGACCCTACTCAGTTTTCTATGTGCTATTGAAATGCTACATTTCCTTGTGACGCTGTCTCGTATCATAGTTATTTTTCACTCCTTTCATTTAGTGATTGCCATTAAGATTTTCTGCTTTACTATGACTTAGTTTTATGATGTTGAAACATCTGTAATTGTTCACAACAAAATTGTTTTAGACAACTACAGGTATTCTATGACTCCTGCAATAGTATTTGTGAACATTCCATGTTTTGAAAAATCTGTCCTGTTCAAGCTTCTGCTTTGTTTTATAAATGTGTGGCATGCCCAATATCTCCATTGTTAGCTTTCACTAAAGACAGAAAGACCTTTGGAACCCACCTTCCATCCCACAGTTCAGAGAGGAGACACCCACAGTTGGTGTCTGTGATTCAGCATTACAGAACTCTCACCTGGTCCAATTACCCATGAGCTCCATTATCTGCAGTAACCCTTCGTTGGCCCTGCGCTCCACTCTGTGGGTGCTAATTAGAGAAAAGTGGGACTTTCTTGGCTCTCTACTTTGTTTTCCTGGTTGTACATGCCTTTGCCCCCCTCCAGGAACCCTTCTGCCTAATAAAGACAGTACCCCACAGGGAAGGCCAATCCACTGGTTCCTGAGGAAGTTTCTGCAGATGTGCCCTTATAACTGTGAGGAAAAGTTATCACCCCAGACAAATGCATTCCACAACCCCTACCACAACACATCCCCTACCACAACCCTGATGGCTCTTTTCCTTTTAGACACTTCCATCAGAGCACAGAGTCAGACATTTCTATGGGGAGGAATTGGGCTGCTGTCCTTACACTACAGACTGTACTGGAGTCATGGGGGGTTTCGTGTATACCAGCTAAGAGTCCATTCTAAAAGTCTTCCCACCCACTCTTCCTTTTGTTTTGGCCTCTCTGTGACATACTGCCCTTAGGCCTTGCCTCATTATTACCTTGAGGAATACCTCAGTTCTTATGTTCTGAATCTTTCACTTCAATTTGTAATTGCTGGGGCCTTACATTGCATCCAAGAGTGAATCTCTGCTGGATTGACTCTTTGGCTTTCATTATTTCTCAAGCTCTCCCTTATAAAAACCCCACCTGATTTATTTTTCTTTGTTCTACTTGCCTGATCTTAATTCCTCAAATTCTATCTTTCTCCCATACTAACTGTTCTAAAAACAAAAATCATGGGCCATAAATTTAGAAACTTAGTCCCTATACTTTCTCTGTGACTCCTATAATGTATAATATAATGAAGGTACATGTTATAGATCAGTTGATAAAATGGTGTGAGGATATATCAATAATAATTTACATTAGGCCTGTAAAAATGGAGCTCAAGATGTCTGAAATAGTTGAATTGGCAAAGCAGCATACCAGTATCATGAACTATAATACAGACTAAGTAGATGCCAAACAATAAGAGAGTATAATGGCAAACACTGAGGCCTACTCTAAGGAATTAAAAGACTGCACAATACTAATATGGAAAATTACATTAGGGATTAATTAATTGATGAGTGTTAAGAGAAGAAACATTGGTTGATAGAATGCATTTTAATTTTTGTTTTAGTGTTCTACTTTCTTCCTTCAGTCTCAAGGTCTGCTAAATACCACCGAACATTACTGCCTTTCTCCTGAGTGCTTGAATTACAGTTTCCCAGGTGGATATTGGTACTTGATGAATGTTGATTGGAGTTGCTGAATACTTTACAAAGGGAAAGTGTGTGGCTTGTATGATAATTTAGTTGTCTTGATGAATTCCTCCTTTGTAGTTGAAAGAAGACAGTTTTGAAACATTAGACTTCAAAGAAAAGCAGGAGAGGGATTGAGCATTTATTGAACTACATCATAATTGCAAGAAAGTGCTTCATAGATGTAACCTAAATTAAATGAGACAAGGATAAGACATACTACATTATTTATTATTTTGTAAATACTGCTATCTCTTTTTTTCCATATTCACTGATATTTCAGTATGTCATTTTTCTAAAAGCTAAAGAAACAAAAATGTATTAATTGCCTCACTAACATATTGTAAGCCTCCTTGCACCTAGGAGTTGTTTTGAATTCGAAACATAGATTATCACAGGGCTAATATTATCTATTATCTATAGTCACTCTATAAAATATCTTAAATCTATAGTAAACACAACACATTTGTACTGAAATATATTTTAAAAATATCTTTTTGAGATTGCAAGTAGTAATAACAAAAAATGCTACTTATAGTATATTCCTGGTGAAGAAAATAAGTTTCATTAAAAAAAGATGCAGCAAACAGATTTATACAACAAACTCTCTCTGTCTCTGTCTCTGTCTCTGTCTCTCTCTCTCTCTCTCTCTCTCTCTGTTAAATGCTGGCAGTGAGTTTCAGGAAAAGCAGGAATATATGGAAATCCTTGTAAATTCTGGTTGTGGTTTCTGTACTGTGAACCTCAAGGAGTACAGGTAATCATTGAGTGATAGATGGTGGACCAGGCTCATACCTGACATGTGTTACCTGCTTTTAACAATGATATTAAACTGTCAAGGACTTGACAAATCAACGCCCTTAGCTCTTTCTCATTTCAGTTGACTTGAACAATTATGGATGTAATTAGATATTATTTTCAGACTGAAGTTTGCATTGTTTCTTCTTTTCTGAATACAAGTTTCTCTCTGGGGCTGAACATAGAATGAATTTTGCATATCTTTCTGGAATTGAAACAAATACTGGAATTTAAACAAATATATATTCTGAAGTATGTGTTCAGGTGTAATTTTATCAGATAAAACTTAGTAAATTTTTTATTTGTCTTTCCCTTATAAATGTTATTTAAATAATGAATCAAACCAAGAAAAATGCATTAAAGTTGTTTCTCCATATTTTTCTTGCAGTGCTGATAATTATGGCTTAAGAAGTTCATTGGTAGACACAGCCAGCTTTTTTATGATTTAATCTCTGTCAGCAAAACAGCTCTCTAAAGCACATGCATATATATATATATATATATATATATATATATATATATATATGGTTTTACTTGGAATATTATTGATACATTTATGCTTTTTTATTTCCTTCTGCCCAATTTACTCAAGAGTATTTACTGATATTTCTAGAAAGGAAGAGGGTACTGTGTCTGCCTTTTACTTACTTTCTCCTACATTCCCCCAAACATGACAGCAGCACAAACAGAAGAAATTTTTATTTTAATATTGTCTTTTTCCCTGTTGTATGTAGCTTCTCTCTGTGCATTTTCTTCAGGAATTATACATTTTAAGTTTGATATGTGCTGCATTTATGAAATAGTGCATCCTACTTGATAAATATTTTTACCATCATTGATATATGAAAATTATGTTTAAATGAATTTGTGTTGCCCCTGGTTTAGTCAATGGTTAAGCCATTTATACAGAAAATAAAAAGAACTTGACTGCTAAGGGTGTCTTTCTGGTACTTACTTGTTTCTTTGATGTGTTATGTAATTCAAAGTTAAATTTCTCCTACTTTCCTACATGAA
>RJWT010050474.1:0-10849 GCA_004365215.1 Cuniculus paca
TTATCGGAGTTAATTGAGTAATTTTGTTTAGTTGTCTGGGTTGCATTATTAGAGTGTGCTACTTCCAAAAGTGTGAAGAGACATTTTCTTCCCAAATGGCAGCAAAGGCAGCAGGACATCTGGAAATAGCGAGGTAGCCTGAGCTCCCAACGCAGGAAGGTACTTCTTGGACTACACCTTGGGGTGCACGGGAAAGCATGTGCGGGGTCCCCACCACACCGTCCTGAGACAGGGCTTGTCCCATGGGCACTGAGCAGTCTGTACAGTTCTGGGAATAATTAGTGTGTATACTGATGAGGTCTGTTTTGGATTGGACGACTAACTCTGCCCAGCGCCTTTTGGGGATATTGGATCTTTGTAGGTTTTTTTTTTTTTTAATGAAAAAGTGAAACTGATGACTTTTGCTTTTTAGTGGCTTCCCTGAAGTGCCCTGGAAGGCCATTCCAAATAGCAGAGGGACGGTGGAGTTTGAACTGTTCACTTTCCCGGGTTCAATTTCCAGGTTTTTCTGTAGAGAAATCAGTTTTCTTTCTGCAGAGTAAGATGTCAGAATGATCGTGGGAAGTTTTCACTTGGGCTGAACCCCGCCGTGGAGCCCCTCCTGTAACTCTGAGGAAGGACAAATACCAGTGTGGCCATCGCACCCGTCCCCGCTTCGGGAGGGCGAGAAGCGCGGGCACAAGGGCTCGAGAGTCAGCTCAGGCGTGGTCTCTTCTCTGCGCTGTGCTCCCTGCACCGCTGGCCCCAGCATGTGTCTCATGGTTTCCGTCCTTGGGTTTCATTTTTTAGTGCTTAGTAGATGGCAAAAAAACAATCAATAATAACTGTTCCGTGAGTTTAGAACGCAGTGCGACTTTCTATAGTAACTCATTAATATAAAATCCACGAAAAATAATGACTTTTTCAGTGACAACTGGGGAAGGAAATGTTTCAATCGCCATCTTCAGCACTGTCCCCCAGGTGGCCTCTCCGTCCTCCCATAGGGTGATGTCCCGCCTTCCGGAGCTAGGCTCTCCATCCTAGGGGTGGATCATTGTCCCAGAGCGGGTCTCTAGCATGGAGTCTTATTTATTTATTTTGAGAAAGTGGCAGTGAATACTTCTGTTTTCAGGAGGGCGCCAACAGTTCCCAAGTGAGAACATTACTGTATTTTAAAAAGCACGTAGATTTCAGAATTAGATTAGTGATCAAAATTGGGCTCTGATTCTTGTGTGACCAAGTTTGTGCGCGTGGTTAACTTACTTTCTCAAGCCCCGAAAGAGGAGTAACAATATCCACCCTCAGGCCTGTGTCAGAGTTCCAGGTGGTAGCACTGTCCCCGGGCAGCGTTGTCATAGGCACTGGCAGGCACCCAGCATGCCCTCTGTGCCCTCCCGGGCCCTGGCTGCTGGAGCCTCCTGACTTCTGGGAGCCTTCCCTTGCTGAGGTCCAAGCCCTAAGGGTTCCCTTGAGCTAGTTATTCTGAACAACGATCCCTGGAATGCTTCAGGATTGCTCCTGTGGAGCCCTGTGAAGGAGAAGCACCTTCCCAGTGGTTCCCTGCCTGAGATAACTCTGCCCATTCCACTCTGCTGGGACAGAGTGGCCACAAGCCCCAGACTCAGCCAATCTGCATCTTCCTGCTTTTAGCTAAAGAGCTTGGTTAAGGCATGCACAGCACCAGCTCTTCACGAATGCTAGCTAAGGAAATGATCTCCTTCCAACATGATACGGCAGGGTGGGCTTCTATTCATTTGCAATAAAAAGAATTCTAAAAACACATTTTTTGCTTCTAGAAGAAGATACTTTGCCTAAAAAGATTTTAAAAAGAATGATCAATATGCACTTTTATATGTTGGAAAGGATATGTCCAAAAATACTTAATATAATATTTTCAATGTTTATGTCCTCAGTACTAATAGTTAGACCAGGCCAGGGACAAGTTGTGAGGAGCTGCAGATTCCTGAGATCTTGAGGGCAGACTCCCCGCAATGTCAAGGTGGATGAGGACTAAACTGCAGCTCTGCCTGCAATGAGCTTACATTTTCCTGGTTATCTAAAGAGCATTTCATCTTTCGCTGTAGTGGCCACATGCCCGGAGGCCTGAGAAAGGAGACCTCTGGGAGACCAGCAGTCAGCTGAGATGCTGGGGTTGCACCCTGTCTCTGCCCTGTCCCTCTGTCTTTCCTCCCTCTACTTTGCTGTCCTTGCATTGCTGTCCAAGACCAGTTACATAATCTTGGGACCCAGTGAAAAATAAAAATATGTGGCTTCTTACTCCAAGAAGCTAGAAAAAAGTGTTGTTAATACACTAAAATACAAACTTTTCCCCTCTGCAGTATCTGTCTCAACTCCTCATGGTGGGTTTTTGTTTGTTTGTTATTTTTTGTTATTCTGAGTAAAGGCAATTAAAAATTTAAATTATGAGTGAATTTTACCGGTCATCTTTATATTGCACAATATAAAGTTATGCAAATATAAATAATCCAATTCACATGCAGAATTGCTGAAATTGTGCGGTTTGTGTTTTGTAACCACGTGTATCCATACACATTTAATTATTACCAGAACCGTGAAAACAGCGCTCACACGTGCGTGTCCCCGCGTGGTGGCTGCGCCTCACGCTGCTCTGCGCTCTCACCTCCCAAGGCGCCTTCAGCTCACCTCTCCTCGGCATCTCTCGCGTGGGGTGGCCGGACAGATAGCACGTGCCAGCCTGTCCCTGTCTCACGTCTCGCCCCGTGACCTCGTCCATCCTCACTGTTAAAACTCGGGATGAGACTCCGCTTCCCCTCACAGTCAGGACAGGCTCACGGCATTTTGCGTTTCTAGCCTGTCCTCGCGATTTTATTGCAATATGGTTTACAAGTAAAATTGTGTATTTCACGGAGCGCTCATGTAGGATGTGACTATAATTAAAGTATTGTATTGCATGCTTGAAATTTGCCAAGATGGTGGATCTAAAGTGCTCTTATTACAAACACAAAAAACAATTATGTGAGGTTATGAATATGCAATTTATCTCGAATGGGAATAATTCACAATATTCATGTGTCCTCAACCATTTTCCCTACTCTCCAATCTGTCTTCTCCTTCATTTTTATTTCTCTCATGCATGAATTTGTTCTGAAAAGCCCCGAAACCTTTCAGTCTCTCTTTAACTTGTTATTATTTTAATTTTTATTTTTATTGGCACATTTGCCACGCACAATGATCCCACTCCTGCACAGAACACAGCTCCATTCTTTATCGCCTCTTTCCCCACCCCCCATCTCTGGGTCCTCTCCCCTTTTGCGAAAGATCTGAAGTTTCTGCTCTGTCCTCCTTCCCAGCCTCACCTCAAACTGCCCAGCCAGAACCTCAGTCCCGTGGGGAATGAACCTTCAGACCACACCAATTATCCAACATGACTGCAATGTTTTCCCCTAATTCCTAGTTATGCAGACTTTGGTTATTATTTGCAAGTTAATTTTGATTGTCACCTCATTTTCTCTATACTTTTAGATATATTTTTCACATTTAAACAGTTTAGAAAGTGTGCCATGACTTAAAACCCATGTGCACAGTTAACTAATCGTGTCCTGGCATTTTAATGGGGGAAACATGCAATGTAAGGCCAGGGCTGTTTGAGAACACTGTGCAGCCTCCTACAGAGCTAATTAGAAGGAGCGCATCACACGCATGCCCTATTCCCTAATGACAGCGTGCACACACTTTTACAACCGTCTCTCCACTCAGAGTCACAAGTATTCACGCCGTCCTCTCTTTTATGGCACTGTGAACACCCGCAGGCGCCGGCGTGCCCTCCTTAGCTGTTGTGGTGGATAAAAAACTAGGGGTCAACTTCAACACCATCTGAACTGAATCAGCATGGTGCTGAGCGTGGAGGGCCCGCCTGAAGAAGTTGCCAGCAGAAAAAGGAGACCTGGAGAGGAAGAGTAGCATTGTGGGTTCTCCTGAGTGTTGTTGTTGTTTGGAGTTGTTGGTTCTTTTGGGGCTCTTGGTTCTCCTGGGGGAGCTTGTCATACTGGCTTCCCTGATGTGAACTTGGCTGTTATCATCAGAGGAGCTTGGGACCTTGTCACTGAGAATGGCAGTGGTACTTTTTGGGAAAGCTCTGGTCCTTACTTTGAACATTGCTTCCTGGCCCCAGTGGAGAACACTTAGCCTGCTGGCACGGATCCTTTACCTTGCTAGCACAGACTTTCTAGCTTCCACCACTGACCTTTGGGCCTTCCCAGTGCAGAGCCCTGAAACAGACCTGCTTGAGTCATCACCGTGCACTGTAGGCCTCCAGTCGGACTCGTGGGAGGCGCTGTCATGGCTCTAGGTCTTCAGTGGGACTCAAGTAGGACATTGCTGTGGGATCCAGGCCCTCAGCTGGATTCCTTGGGTCTTAGTGTGTGGACAGGTTTCCTGCACTTCTTGTATTTAACTCTTTGGGCGACAATAATATAATAATACTATGAATTAAGTGTCCCGTATGTAATTGTTCTTACAATCCCTGACTACAACAGCTGTCCGCACCCCAATGCCACCTGTGAGCAATTTCAGATTCCTGCACCACTGCCTGAGTGCTGGGAGCCTGGAGGATAAAGGGCCATTTCTTATTCCTGGGGTTATAATTTTAGTTGCGTTTTCAAAAATACATTTTAATATTTACAAGGCATTCTTTATACGTTGCTGCAGTATTTTTGGTTGATTTATGTGGAAAACCACATCCCGGAGTCTATAAAGCTTGACAATAAACGTACACAGTGTCTTAATCACTGTCTGTTTTTTTTCCATAGGTGCTTTTAGTGCTGCGCATCTCTGAAGATTAGTTTTTCCTAATACTGATGTTAGATGAGAAGTTGAGGGTTTGTACAGTGACACTATTTCTGCCAGACTACCCTGGCCCGTCTTCCCGGGTGCTGCTTCTGAGTAAAAGTGCACTCTGCTTGCAGGTATTATGGGTCCCAACCCCAAGGAATCTGCCAGGGCACAGAACACGACGGGAAGCAGAGGCAGAAGAGGAGCGCTGTGAAATTCCCGCACCCCGTGCTTATTTCATGGACTCCCAGAACCCTTAAATTGGAAACAAACTTGGAGAGCATCTGGTCTGACGTCCTTAACACAGGCATCTCTTGCATATCGGTCTTGACAAGTTTATAAAATCTTGTCTGAGAGCTCCAGGCTCTGCACCAAGATTCAGAAATGCGTGCTGTCCCCGTGATACTCGAAAGCCTCTTTAAGGCTGGCTTTCTCAGTCAGCACTGACGCCACACGACTTTCGGTTTCCTACGACTTGGCTTTCAGAATATACTACTTTTTAAACCACACTTTTCTTTCAGGAATTTGGAGAACTTTCTTTTTGGAAGTCATTTGAACCCAAATGGCAAAAGTTATAACTGAATATAACTATGAATGTATTTTATTTATATACATGCAAATTTGTTGAAGGCACAGGTATGGGAGCTGGAAAACTCCCACTTACCCACTATTAAACCAGACGGTAAGGCCCTTTCTCTGGGCCCTGGACGGTCTCAGAGACATGGATCTGTCTTCAGAAAGTGTATAGTTTGGGGACGAAAAGGGAATTAAGCAAATCATCCTATAGATTTCAAGAATTTTTCTAATATTGAGGAAAGCCAGATGAGTGTACATCACAGTCGCCTGCCAGGGTTAGGGTGGCCAGCGCCTTCCCCAGTGATGAATGTCTAAGTTGAGGCCCAAAGAAGTGGAAGCTATCTAGCCAGCGCAGTGAGCTGTGTGCTTGCAGCTTCTATGAACAAAGCTGCCACGGTGGGGTCATGGAAATGGAAATTGGCCTCCACAAAGCCACAGGGTGGGCGCGTGATTAAAGCCAAGGCATGGAAAGGGAGGGGAGAGGTGGGCCAGGGTCAGACTGCGCAGGGCTGGGGCATTCAGTGAGGGATTGATTTAGCACGTTGTGCTAAAGAAAATGGGAGCCGGTGAAGATGTTAGCAAAATTACAGAAAACAGACTGACTGCATTGGACACTGCATCCGGGAAGGGGTGCGTCTGAGCCAATTCAGGCTGGTATGGGGAGCAACTGCTAATTATGCAGGAATTTTGTGAACTGCTAGAGAAACAGCTGGTGACTTGAAACTGGTCATAGTGGGAGTATTTGAATATTGGAAATTGGCAAATGCCACAAATAAATGTTTTGCTGTTTGGGTTTCCTTGTTGGAAAGTTGTTTTATCAGCATACTTTGCACAGGCGTCAGCAAGACAAGAGATAAGGAGAAAAATGCAGCCTACACGGGAACCATTACACAGGGGATGGGAAGATATGTTTATGTCTGAGAAACACTGAGGCGGGATCTGTCCTTGTGGAATCAGGCATCATGCGTTCTAGGTTCGATTTCAGCAGTCGCACTTTCTGCCCTCACACCCTCCTCATAACTCCTGTTTATGAAAACAAAGGTCAGATTGTTCAGACAGCACATGGTATTTTTGTTTCTTTGAACTTGGCGTAGATTCTTGTGAACAAATTCATAACACTATCCTCACTTTTGAAAGCACCATCCGTCGGTGGCCCACAGCAAGGGGGGCACTCCGTCCCCTCCCTGGTGCCACCGGCTGAGGTCCCCCAGGCCTCTGGAAGAGGAGCTCCGGGAGTGAAGAGGGGGTTGCATTCAGTCTCTCTGCCCTCACCGGATTCTGCAAGGACGACTGTTTTCTCCAGGGTAATGTGGAAGCAGATGTGAGGATTCTGCGATTCTTTATTTGTAATTTCTCTTTGGTTTTCAACAAGAATTACCCCTACTCTGGAGAGGTAAGAAGCAGATGAGAAGTCTTTATTTTCGCGAATTCAGTGGCTCTGCAGATGCATTATTTGTGTGCTAGCTCCAAAGCAGTCCATGCATTTCGAATATGGATTGGAATTTTTTTCATGTGGTGTCTGATGAGGGGGTTGAAGCCCTTCACATGTAGTTAGCCTTTCTGTGACTGGAAAGCCATGCCCTGTTGTTTTTATGCTGCAGGGAGGATTCTGATAGAAGCAGGTGTCAGAAATGAGGCGCTCTGACAGCAGGGCGACACCCTCTCCCATTTAAATGTTTCTCACCAGAGGTGTTTGTAATCTGGCTTCTATTTTCCTTTCTCCACAAACCTGTTTGAAGATAAAGCTGGGTAACCCGTATCCTGTCAGCTTCCTGTGGAGTGTGAGCTGCAAATCCTCCTGTAGCCAGAGTGCATCCTCTTAATAAGCTCTGGTGACCAGGAACGCGATCCAGACTCCTCTCCAAACCAGCGGGCCCAGGACCCGGGCAATCCCAGAAAAGCATCTGAAGACTCGATTAGAGATTCCCCAAATAAGATGCAGTGTGATTCCTTCTCCATGAAGTCATCCCAGCTCCCAAAGCCAGGAAGACGAAAAGTGGCTTTGGAGACTCTCATGGCCTCAGTAAAATGCGCGGGGTGAGCGCACCCCGGAGATTAGGTTTGCTGCTGCTGTGACGATCACCGCACTTTAAAGATACCAGGAGGAACTGATTTAATAAGTGGTGTTTCATTTGGGTCGTGAATTCCAGTTTTCGTAACCCTCCTGGTCATACCCAATGCCTAGGTGTCAGGGCCGCGGTGTTGAGAAAAACAGGTGCCCTTCCTCCCTCTCCTAAGCTTGGCTGAGTAAATGAGCCACCGCTTGCCAAAAGGACATTGAACATGCTTTCGCTGGAGTCCTTCCCACTGACCAGGAGTTTCCTTTTGAGGTAATCAGTTTCCAGGAGGATTACAAGTGGGTACGAAGAGTTCTCTCTTCCCTTATGGCTGGCACCTTTATCTCACGTAGTAAAATGGTCAACACTGAGCCATTAATATTGGTGAATTACTGGTGCCATATATAGATTTCATTCTTTTCTCCTCAGTCATCTCTGGCTGTTCTGGTGGCCACACCTGGGCCTTACGTGGCAGGTGGGGGTCCTGTCTCCTGAGTCTCCTGCAGTCCCTGACAACCCATGCCTTGGTCTTTCCTTGTCCTCCACCTACGGTGGAATGTCCCTCAGCTGAAGTTTGTCTGACATTTTCTTATGACCACAAGAGGCTGTGGATGTGGGGCTGAATGCGGGTAAGTGTTTTCCTCACACAAAAGGGCCCCTGACCCCAGTGTTTTACCACAGTCTTGATCACCTGGTTGGGGGCACCTGCCAGAGCATTGCTTCTGGAAGTCAGCTTCCCTTTCCTGTGTTTTGGTCTTCCCAAGGTGATCACTGTGGTTGGCCCACACTTGAAGGGGAGAAGGAGGAGAAGGAAGGAAGAGTTTTTATGCTGTGAAAGGTTATGATGCTGCACTACCATGGTAATTAATAAACACATAGGGTAGGTGTTTGGGAGCTGTACAGACTTCCTGTATCTTTTTATTTTTTATTTATTTATTTATTAGCACCAGGGATTGAACTCATGACCTTGTGCTTACCGGGCAGGTGCTTAGACCGTTGAGCTAGATCCCCAGCCCTGTTTTTGAGACAGGGTCTCACTATGCCGTTCAGGCTGGCCTTGGGCTCACTTTGTAGCCCAGGCTGGTCTCAAACTCACAACGATCCACCTGTCTCAGCCTCCCGAGTGCTGGGATTACAGGCATGAGCCAGGACGCCCGGCTCCTGTATCTTTTTAATTAGCTTTCTTCAGTGTAGCTGGCTTGCAGCAGGTGTTAAAGTGGCGTGCGGATAGCGGTTTCTATTTTCCTCATTCTCTTACTGTGTATCCATTAGCATTTGTTTGTAAGCAAGTACTGTCCTCCCCCCACCCCAGTTTGATTATTTAATAATGAATTTGTATCAGTGTGATTACATGGATGTTTATTTTATTCTTCGGTTTGTTTAAAAATCTTATTTTTTGCTGTCATTCACCTTTCTCCAACTTTGAATTCATTTTTGGTTAAATGCTCTACTATTTCTAGCCGAGGGTAGGTCATTTCATGCTTGGCATTGTTACTTCTCCTTCTGTATGACAGTGAGATTTCTTTCTATGAAATATCACTTTATGTGAAGGTCTGTTGATTTGTGGGTTTGAAAAAGAAAACCAAAGGAAAGAAATTATGTTTGCTAATTTTGAGAATCATTCAAACACCTATTTGAAGAAATTAATTGCATTTTGGTGACAGGATGTGACAGCTGCAGCAGAGAACACTAATGGAAGTGTTCACATTCTTGGGATTGTTTATGATTGTGAGGAATAATCTCACATTTCCTCAAGAGACAGAGCACTCCTTCATCCAGAAGTCAGTCCTTGGGAGTTCATCCCCGCCTTCCAAGACGTCCCACCAGCCAAGCCAATCAGTGCCTGCTGCTCGACTTCGCCATGTGCTCTGCGCTGTGCTCTGCGCTGCTCATTTAGCATGGGGAAGAATGGAAACACACACCTTTGCTGACCGAACAAAGACTAATCTCTGCACTGAAGAACTGCAGAATTTGTTGATAAGACGAAAAACACGAAGCAGTTAATTCCAAGACACTGTTCTATGTACGTAAGATTATAGTTTATGGGACAGGTAGTAATGGGTGATCCTAATTAGAAACTTTACTTTTTACTTTTTCTCGCTGTAACTAAGCTTTAGGGGACTTGGTTATGGTTTGCAGAAAATTGGACTTTTTGTAAGATATAGGTTAGGTTGACTCTAAGAAGGAATACAATAAAACTTAACATGTTGTAATCATTTTTTATCACTTGGCGTACTAATTTAAAACTGGATTGGATTAGATTTCTAGCTGCAGTAATATTCTAATATACAGTGCATTTAGGAATTTCTGAAGAATCTCTTAATTATTTAATTGGCTACTTTGAATAAAAAGTTGAGACGTTCAAAGGAGAACTGCCAAGGTTCTGCAAAGCATGCTTAGTTCTGTCTGAGAATTTTACTTTCTCCTGACGCGCCTTGACCCTCAGGTTGCGGAATGGATGCCCTCGTTCCGCAGGGGCCCTACACAGGTCCCAGACCCAGGAGGAAACCTGAGAGCTTCATGGAAACCCGGACACGTGCAGTTGCGAGGTTTACTCACACAAAGGTCCACCAGCTTTGAAGTGACATGGATAAGCCAGGGGTCGTGTGGGAATACTCAGAACCACAAACTGAAACTGGAAACAAGCATGTGGTGCGGTAGCTGATTGATTGTGTCAGCTTGAGACATTTAGAAGCTTAACTAAATCAGCTTAGCAATTCTACACCCTGGGGTGAGGAGACCCACCCTAGGGTGGCTCATCACCCAGACAATATAAAAAGGAAAGAGGAAGGACTAATGGATTCCATTCCTTGGAGGAGCTCCGTCCTTCACCTTGGGCTTGGACGGCATCTCCTGACTTCTAGTGCAGACTCTTCAGCTCTCTGGCATAGACCCTTCAGCCTTCCAGCACAGGCCCTTCGGCTCTCTGTCACAGACCTGTGGGCCTGGTGGTGTGGACTTGCATGGGACACTGGGGTGAACTCCACACCTTGGACTGAATCCTTCGGCCTCTGGCGTGTAGACACCCTCTGCACGCTTCCTAATCCAGCTCTGTGGCTGACCATCGTAAGCCAACCTTGTAATTTCTTATACATTTGTGTATCTCTTGTTATATCTTTTCTCTAGTAAAACCCTAATACATGTAGTGTTTTTTCAAAGCAACATTCAGAGGTCAGAAGAGTTCCAATTTGAAATGTAATTTTATTATCAGATCAATCAGACTTCATGGCCTCTGCATTTCGATACCTTGAGATCCCATGCTCTAGACCCTGTATTTTCAGGGGCATTTGGCACTCAGTGAAGGTTGACAGTCCATCTCATGGTCTGAGCTGGATGTCTGTTGAGGGGCAGAAACCTGGGCAGGACCGGTCTTCTAGGTAAAGACTGAGGTTGCTGTCTCTACGTCCAGCGAGCATTTGGTGGAG